>WEIT01031069.1:1912-24693 GCA_013389985.1 Dryoscopus gambensis
CCTAATTCCAACATAGTGAAGTATAATTTATTTACCATGTAAAAAAATTCTAGTAAATTTTTCTTCCAATAACACAATCAATCTTGAAATTTATACAGCTGTGTTTTTGTGATATGGATAAATTTTTTGCCATTTATCTCAAAATGTCTCCGAATTAAAATTGGTATCTCAGCATTTTTATATGCTCAGTAGATATTTATTTGGAGTTTTTTTGGTTTTTCATTGATTTTTTTCAAATATTTCCTCTTCAGTGGAATATACACAGAACCTTGAATCCTTACAGTGGCTGGTCATGTCCTATTGCATGTCCTACAAGTGCTCATCTGACTTGATAAATCTTTATAATTGCAGAGATACTAGGAAAGCCCTTTCTTATTCTAGACTTCAAATAGACAGTAGTTTTTATCTTACATTTTTGTTCAACATTTAAGTTGATGCAAGGTCCTGAAACAATTTTTGTTTAGCAATTCATTTTAACTGCTATACCTTTTCTATAGGTATGTGCCGATACAGTGGCTCCTTACCCTCTCTTCTGTTTAATCATACCTAGAGAATTTTACACATATTCCTTTTGGATAACGTTGTATTTTTAGCTCACCTATCATCTTCTATAGAACAAGAACTACAACTAATAGAACTGCTATTTTTCATCGTGTCTCTTCAAAGACCATGAAAGAAGTCAAAAATGTTTAGTTCAGATGCAAAAAGCCATAGCCCAGGTTAGACTGTAACTAGGTGTCTCACTCCCTGAGGGGCTATCTAGGAAAAAACAAATGAAGCCAATATTTTAATCTTATAGAGAAAGGCATATAGAAATAAGATACTAGAAGTATTTATTGCATCTATTTAAAAAAATTAAAATTTCACTTACCTGTGGTAGGCCTTACTCCCATGAAAAAAACTTCGCTTTTGGAGAGGACAGAGGAGGACCCATTATCAAAAAGCTTTAATTGTGAGACCCTTATTTTTCTGAATATGCCACAGATTTGAGGTATTTTATATTTAATAACACCATCATATTTATTATTGAAATTTTTAAGGCATGGTAAGGTTATGCAATGCTTTGAAGGAACATTAATAGTTGGGAATTCTTTGCCAGCACTTTAGACTGCTTTAGATCTAACTATCACATTTCATGAAGCCAAATGTGTAAGTGATAAAATATAGTCAGGACCCAAATGAATAAATGAATAATTGCTTTTGCAGAATAAAAGTAGTTTCTGACGCTGCAGACACTGGCTTTGATAAATACAGCTGCCACCTAGGATAACGCTGATATTGCCTTTCAATGTGTGGCCTTATTAAATAGAAATCTTGCTACAGGTCTTACTATAGCATGTGGGACATATTTGATTAGTTACCAGAATCACTCAGGGTGCATTGGTTTTCTTTTCTTTAGAGATGTGGGCTGGGAGCTATTTTTTTCACAATAACCTACTGATTTCAAATTGCTATTTGACATACATTGTTCATTAACATTTCATATCTTCATTGATAAGAGAGATAAATACCTTCCTGGGCTAGTAATTGCCTGTAGAGTTTAATGCCTTCAGATCAAAGAATCCAATACACTGAGCAGATTAGTAGCTCTTTTAAAGATTTGGGATTAGTAGGGCTCCATAAATGATCTGAACCTAAGGTTAGTTCTACAAAGGGGCTTGATGCTAGTCTTTGCAATGTAAGCCTCTGGGTTTCTGGCACTGAAGGCGGCATCCAGACTCTGCATTAGGTGCTTTTATTACTTTAGTGATGCCTGAAGAAAGTTTGCCTTACACTAGAAATCATAAGGACCAGAACAGTGAGGACCTCACTAAAAGCTCCTGAAAGCTGGCAGGTACAAAAGGCTGTAAATGAGTGCCTGATTGCACTGCCCAAGGAAAAGGAGAACTTCCTTGATGACTCTGTTGGCCCTAGCCCAAAACTTTCTGCAGTGGACTTCCTTCCTCACTTCTTTTACACTTGAGGAAGTAGGGTGTGACTGCTCCTTTTGCACAACTGACAACTGAATAGCACCAACAAATACCCTGAACGTGGGAGGCCTGAGTTCGATGTCTCACTCTGCCTATGAACTTTCAAACATGCTTCGCCCATCCTCCTGAAAATTGTTCTAGTTGCCAGGCTATTGGACTCAAATGGCTTATGAAGGCACTGCATTCTGTGTACTATGTGACCTGGTAAAGACCGGAAAGCACTGCAGAAATAAAGGCCACAGGAGTGGTCAGTGCACATCTCGCAGGCCTGGGACAGTTGGATAATAGCTGAGGCCTGACTACCTACCAGAATAGGTGATACTTCCAGCAAATTTGGCAAACACCATAAATATTTGGTTGTTATGGGAGAAGGTTGCAAGGACATCAGCTACCGCAGTAGTTCTCTCGTCAACAAAAGGGAATGCTTTCTTGTTTAGCAAAGAGATAGCCAACTAGTCTGCTGTGCTCTTTATATGCCTGTTTTCCTCTTTTTCCACGCTCTTCAACACCTTACTGTTTCATTAAGCCAGTTGATTCATCATTTGAGAGTGGAGAAGTACAGCTCACTGAGCACCCAGACAGTTTAATTTAATTTTCTCAGGTTTTTAGATGGGGGCTCAATTTGATGTGACCCCTAGAAATTGAACCCAGCCCTTGCTGTTGCAAATCAAATCCTGGCAGTCTGTTACATCAGCTAGAAGAATTTCAAATTGCAGCAGCATTAGTTTGTTAGAAAAGTTTATTTTGTTAGAGCTGACATGATAATGAACCTTCTCTTTATCCATTTCAGCAGATAGAAAATTTGATCTTGGATACAAACAATTTTGTAGTGAAGAACCAAAAAAATTACTCTACTTCTTCATTTACTGATAGCAAAGTAATTTCAGTGCAATAAGGACAAAAGTTGGAACATCTGAATTTCAGACTTTAAGGGTTTGTCTGTACTTTCTATTTTGTTTGTTTGTTTAGTTTTGTTTATTTAGTGTTATTTTGCACTTGAAAAATTAAATTTACTTTTTTTCTCTTAGCCAGGTATGGTTATCAATTTCTGTGTGGAAGAGCCTTTATCTTCAGTTCAATCATTTGGATAGAAAGGTGAAAAGTTATCCCTTATGACTTTGTCTCAGTATTCTGCCGCATTCATCAGGGTGATTTTGACTCCAACAAGTGCAAAGTACGGATTTCACAGGAAAGTAAGGTTCAGGTCTCTTGTAGGCCAGAACTTGAGCTGAAAATGAAAACAAGTTGATACTAAATTAAAGAGCTGTACACCTCAAACAGAGATAAAATTTACTTTCAAATGCATATGTTTAACACATGGAACTGGTATTTCACAAAGTCACAGACATTATTTATGCTGTGGATGAGAGTTTATCACATAATATTTCTTGAAATATTTGTATTGATTTTAATGATGTTTAACTTTGTGAACAGGGGCAATGTAACATCCATTAATCTTCAAGTAGAAGTCTGGGAAAATAAAAATTTTGCCCTGCCTTTCCAAATGGTTTTCGGTTCTTTCACCTTTTCTCAACTGGCAAAATGTACTTTAAGGATTTCATTTTTCTCTGAACTGTGAATCTGCTGCCCAAGGCAAGAACCAACAAATGTGTGGTCAAATCCAGTCTAGCAAGTCTTATTTTCTTTGATAATGGCAACTTTGATCTCCCCAAGAAACTTATTCGGGGAAATGTTCCATGCAATTCTCACTGGTGCTTAAACAGATTAAGCCAAAAAAAGAAACAGAAAAATTCTTTGCATTGTCGAGATGCTCAAGGTGAGACAGCAGTGTACACTTGCAGCCCAGAAGGCCAAACATACCCTAGACTGCATCAACAGATGTGTGGCCAGCAGGTCGAAGGGAGATGATTTCCCCCCCTCTATTCTGTTCTCATGAGACCCCAGCTGGAATGTTGCATCCAGGTCTGGGGTCCTCAGCACAAGAAGGGCACCGATCTGTTGGGATGAGTCCAGAGGAGGGCCACAAAGGTGATCAGAGGGCTGGAGCACCTCTCCTATGAACACAGGCTGAAAGTTGGGTTTGTTCAGTCTAGGGAAGAAGGCTGCAGGGACACCTTATACCAGCCTTCCAGTACCTAAAGGGGTACTGGAGAAGAAGCTGGAGAGGCACTTTTAATGAGGGACTTTTGACAAGGGCCTGTAGTGATAGGACAAAGGGGATTCAACACTAAACTGAAAAGGAGTAGGTTTTAGAGTAGATTTCAGGAAGAAATTCTTCACTTTTAGGGTGATGAGACACTGGAACAGGATGCCCAGCAATGTGGATGCCCCATCTCTGGAAATGTTCAAGGCCAGATTTGATGGCTCCTCAAGCATCATGTTCATGGTCAAGTGGAAGGTGCCCCTGTCCATGGCAGAGTGGTTAGGACTAGAAGATCTTTAAGGTCTCTTCCAACCCAAACCATTCTGTAATTCTGTGGTTCTAAGATTTTATGATTGGTTTGCAATTTCCAGTCCTGAGAATTACAAATCAGTCTTTGTTCAAAGGTGACTAGATACAGTAAGTTCTATGGAGAAAATATACACTGACAATTTACAACAGGCTTTACTTGAACTCAAACCAGCAATTCTTTGAATGGAAGAGTCATATTACTACTTTATGGACACCACATTCTATTAATATATTTTTCCTTTCAAAACAATTTCTGATATTGTCCTAACTTAAAATTAAACATAAACAATACAAACATCTTCATCTAATAAAGAGATATGGTTACCTCAATAAATTGTTTGGAGCATGGTGTTAATAATACCAAGGTTGTAGGTTCAATCCCTGTATGAACCGTTTACTTAGGAGTTGGACTCAATGATCCTTGTAGGTCCCTTCCAACTCAGAACTTTCTGTGAAATTATCATGTTCTAGAAAAGATTTTGGTTTATTAACCATTTAGGAATGAAAATAGAGAATATGTTACCCTCCAAACATGTTAGGAAGGGATCATTTCCTAAGACTACTAGACTTATAAATAACATTAGTTATTCTACAACATATATACATTACTTCTATAACATTGACCCCTGCCTTTAGACTGCAGGAAAGCCTTAATGAGCTCCAAATGGAACTATGCATAGAGCCAGAAGGTAAAACTGAAAGAGCAAAGAAGGACGTGGTACACAAACTTCCAATGTCCAATATCTGTAGCAGCTTTTTCCCTCTGAATCTGATTTTGCCATGAAGAAATTTGAGTGGTGGATGTTTTGGCCCACTTTTTTATGGCCCTCCATTATTTCAATGGAGGCTTTTTAAAATCATGTATCCATTTAAACACTGGGGTTTTTAAATCATAAAAAAGGAAAAAGATTTCCTCAGGGCAGAAAGAACTTAGTTTGTTAAAATGTGATTTGGTGGACTGTTTTAAAAGATATCAATGAAGAGGGAAAAATCTGAAAACATTCCCCTTTACTGTTCCTAAAAATTTATATTTTTTTGACGACCAAAGTCCATCTTTGTGATATCCATTAACACTGAAGGCATTCTACAGACCATTCAGAATTATGCATCTGAATCCTGTGGCAAAACAAGAACAGGATTTTAGTTTCTGAATGAAAAAACATTCATGAATAACTGTCTTTCCACTGTTTCTAATATCAAACAGGAAAAAACCCCAGTAAATTGGTTTTGGATTAGAAACAAATATTCAGTTAAATCAAGAGAAAATTTTTAATAGTAAGTAATATGTCTGTTTATCTAAAATAGATCATTTTAATCTTTTAGCTTCCATTTTTTTCAATGTAGCAAAAGATAAAGTAAATTAATTGCATTTTTTAACTGAAATATTAAAGCAGTTTCAGAAAGCCTTAAATTAGTTTTCAGAAAAGACTTTTAAAAACTGTAAGTGAAACAATTTTTCAACTGACAAGAAATTTTTCAACTCCAAAGAAGGAAAAGAAAAAATAATATTTACAACAGCTCTCCAGAATGAAATTCTAATTTGTTGTTGTTATCTCAAAATGATCACGTTATGTCTTCAAAAGATTTTGAAGATCTTTGTGCTTTACTATATTCTAACAGAATGCTTGTAATGATTTTGTTCAGCAGCATGGAAACAGTGGTGGGTCTCATCTCAGATTTATCAAATGAGGTGAGATGCTCATGACCTACTGTGGATTGACCTCTGAATTTGCGTAATATATTATGGTTTTCTGCCAATTTACACACTGCAACTGCACTGCAAACTGCATCTCTTGAATGACTTTCTGATTAAGAAGAGAAACTAAATGTAGGTCTAGACTGTACGTGCAGCTCCATGTTGAGCCAACTGTAGCTGCAGGACCATTCCCAAAAGTAATGGGTGGTGCTACTACTCTCCTTGCCTGAGATATCAGAAACCTCCACATAGTCACAGTGTGATCAGACTGCTGAAGTGAGCCACACTGAGGGTCTAAGTACACTTTAGGTGGATTACTGAGATTATGTGACCACTTTAGATTCAACTGCCTGTGCAAGAACTCTGCTATGACTTAAGAGACTTAGGCTAACACCTTAGTTTCCCACAGTGGACCTGAGGGGCACATTCAAAAACCAGGTGCCAGTCCACTGGCACAACTTATCACAAACAAAAACACACCCACATGCACACATGACTGTGACTGCCATTTCCCAGCCAAAACTGATAACTTGTCCTGTACTTCTCTCCCACACTGCTCTCCTACTGGTGTCTGTGATTTATCGCCAGCAAGGCAGAAGGTGAGAGACATTCACATTGGCAGGCCCCAATACTCCCTGTAGTCTGGTGGTATCGAGCTATTTTCAGCCTCCTCTGCCTTTCTCACTTCCAGTTCAATGGTTAGCAACCTATTTTATAGCATCTCTCATCTGAGAACAAACCCTTTCACTTTATGCACTGTTTTGGGTCATGGGAAAAGCCTCACATCAAACCTCATCAATGGGGATGGTAATTTTCTTTCTCCAGTGACAGGAGAGCTCACTGTCTAAGGTCCCAGCTGAACACACCTCAAGTGTTTGCCTTAGTCAGGTGCTATGACAGTCATGTAACAAATTTTCAAATTCTGCGCAGAATTCCAAGTATTTTTTTAGAAGGAGAACAGAAAAAGGGATTTCTGCTGCAGTAAATTGTATGTCTCCTCCTTCCTACCACAGTTTTAAAACCTCAGGTCTTCTCTGTACATAAATTCTGACAAGAGGGCATCTGTTACCATTTTGTGCTTGTCAGAAAATCAGTCTCTAATATTACCCAAACCACTCCATGTTAATCACATGTGTAGAATGTTACACATTTATTCATTCACTTTTTGTACTGTATTTTTTGTGAACACCTGGAAAATATATTAATGCCATTCTAAGACAGCACAGTGAGATATATAGTTTGTGCAGCCTCATTTTTCAATCAATGAGAATTAAGACTAGAACTATCAACCTGTTTAAAATGCATAGAAGTTGTGAATACCTTGTTTCTAGGCTGATGCTGCACTTTAATGTCCATGCAACATATATTCAACAAAGTGTTTTAGTTCTCAGATCAAATTATCTGGATGAGATTGGAGCTCAATTGCCCTTGTGTCATAAGACAAACACAGGACTATTTTTCACAGCTCTCTAAAAAAGACACTATGAGAATAGCAAATCAGGTGCACAAAGACAATGAGCTACAAAATTTATCAGAAATTTTAAAATCCAAAAATTAATTATGTCTTAGACCTTATAATGTTGAGAAAGGGCTATTAATGCCATAAAGAAATGGAAAAATAATTTAACTTGCACTGGTAGAATGAATTTTTCTGTTCAGAGTTCCTTTATTTCTCTATGAAATTACAGTACGCCATTTTCAGCTAATAGAGTAGCCCAGTGTTTCAGCAAGGGGATGCATATACTAAAACTGCACCCATAGATAATCAGTAATTTTATATTAATACTTATGCATTTCCAAATCTATCTTGACGCTTACAGTTTAAGCATCTTTATTTGCTAGAACGATCTAGAACAGTGTTTTCAGTTTTGTTTTACATTTGTTTTTTATGTAAATTTATTTCTGAAATAGCATCATGATATTGGACTGGTGCTTGTACTAAAATACATATTCCACAATTTGTGGACATAAACGCTAGTAAAATTGCATTTAAATAAATATTGCTTGTTTATGGTACAGAGTAGACTCTGTTTCTTTCACTAATTGTGAAAATAGAAAATGTTCAGTTAGTATCTGACAACAGTAACAGAAGATTTATTAATTTTGAAGTCAAAATTATTCTAAAGAAAAAGCTCAAGTCAAATTGCCAGTTAGTCCAAATTTTCAAAGCTCCACTGACTGCAAGAATCTCACCAGACCTCTACTAGCTGTGACTCCTTCAGGAAACACCCATTTTTTTTAATGGACATAGTACAGAGATGCAGCACTGAGCAATATTTAGATGCTTAATTTTCCTCCCAGTTTTCAGAATGACATTAATGTGATTCAAGCTTATATGAAACTGAGCTATCAAGTGGCTTCTAGTATTGACTCCTTAAGGGCTAAATCTGGTGAAACGTGGCACTGTTTCAAACCATTCTTGCCTAATTATTATCTGGTTGATACACTTACATTGGCTGGCCTTGACATTTTCACCAGGCTTCAGTGAGAAGGCTTTCAGAGCACAGTTTGAATTTCTAAAATTATTTCTTAGAAGATGATACAGAGTAACTATTTTGTCTTTCACACAATCTGAAGCCTTTGCGTGAAGTAATTTTCTTCATATACAAGAAACATAGGAAGAAACAGGAAGCTCCATTTGAATTGCCAGTAGTGACACAATATGCTTTCTGGTTCCTTCAGGGGATTGATAAGACTACTTCAGAAGAACAGGAAATTTGTGGGAGTAACCAACCATCTTCTCAGTATCCATATTATTTCTGATATCAGACAAAAGTAGATCCTTAGGAAAAACTATTCAAACATTACAAGGTTTATAGTGAGTGTCCTCCAGAATTTTATGCTAGCCTCCAGCAAATTCACTACTTAGGAATTTCTTCAGCTGAAGAGAAAATAGTCTTCATCTCATGAGAACACAGTGTTGTGACCTGCCTCTGAGGCAGGGTAAGTGATGTTTCGATGCAGTGGAACATGGTGTGAATTAGAGTGAAATGACACTGAATGGCTGGTGTCTGTATATGAGGCAGATTTCTTTTAAAACTACTTAATTTCAACAGAAAGGAGATACATGGCCATTTTGATTCTTTTCTATAAAACTGTAAAAAAATCATAAAGAAAATTCATAAGAAAAATAACAAAAGAGGAGGAACAAACAAGAGCAGATAGTGAAGAGGAAAGATATCACCGCCCATGGACCAAGCAAGAAGACTCGATCATTGCAATTTTGACATCTGTGGTTGGAGTAATAGTCGCAGTTTTGATCCATTGGGCTGGGGACCAAAACAGATGCTCCTCAGGTTATGTGAATTCCAGTTAGCATGGATACGCCTAGATCCCTCCCCAGAGAGGGAATTCTTCATATCTGATGCAAAACAATGAGGCATGCACAGTTTTCTGATGGAGAGTTCCCAGTAAGAGTGAGGGGGTGCTTTGGGGTTCTTGGTGATCCATCACTCCCTCTAGGGGTATGACCACTGTTTGTCCCTGCTTCTTGCAGTAACACAGCTGTGCCTTAGGATGACACAGGGGAGTTGGCATCAGAAAAAAATGTAAGATCTGCTTCTTGCTGGCTATTCTCCTTAGCTGGTTTCAAAGACATCATGTTTCCAAATGTTGTGGATAAAATCAACCACAGAGTAACCTAGATAGACAGTGGTTATGTTGCCACACAAAATTTTATTTTCTGAGGACCTTGGTTTTGAGAACAAAAAAGGTTTTTGCATCCGCACATCCTATAGCGAGAAATTTTAAAGTTGAACTACGTTGTGTGTGAAGTCTTAGGTACCACATCTTGTTTGTTTAGTAGGTCACCCTACTTTGTCTGCAAGGTCACATCACTGTGAGCAGCTCTATTACAACATTCTTCTAGTTCCCTAGGCTGAGTAGTCCACATCTATTTGATCCTTTCTCTCAAGGAAAACATCCTGTGAATTTTGTTTCTTTGGTCACCTTCCACTGATCCCTCTCCATTTCTTCCATATTCCTCAGCTATGGGGCATCAGAATTGTTCAGTGTGTAGGATATGGGGAAAACTCTGAGTTTATGCAATTAGTGATATTTTATGCTTTGTTCCTTACTCCTTTCCCAGTAGTTCCTAACAATTTTCTTTTCTCACTATTGCTGAACATTGAGGTAACATTTTTATAGAACAGTCTAGTTCTGAAGTTCATGAGGTATGCAGAATTTATGATTGTTTATTCCCATGTTCATCAACTTAAACCTGTCTACATTGAATTTTATTTACTGTTTCCTGTTTATCTTCTATTACTTCTGTGCTGATACCAGTGATGATTCTTTATGGAGTCTAGTTAATTGCCTCAGCTGTTCAAGGTAGAAATGCAGTTGCTGAGGAGAACGATAGTCTAAAATGAAGACTGCTATAAAATAAATTGACATCTCATAAACATGTCTGATTTTATTAAATAAAAATAGAAAATATATGGACATATCTGACTTGTTGATTATTTTTCTACTCCTCTAGCATCCTGCTTCTACTTCTTTTCAACATCCAGAAATGCCACAAGTACAAAATAAAGATATAAAAATGATGTTTCATGTTTCAAATGAATGTAAGACTGGGAAATAGGTGTTCCTCATAACACTACCAGTCTTGGACATTTATTCTACAGTTTCATAGATTTACTAAGAAGTTACATCTGGGTTAATTTTCCCGTGTGTGACATCTCATTTCTCTGGCTCAGAGCTTATGTGTAGAGATTATCAAATGTCAAATGCAAATGTAAAATGATCCAAGCTGTACAAAATAGTCTTTTACAGATATTGAGCTGACTATTCCCTTTAAATGTTAATGAAACTGTTGTAATTACTGAAATACCAAACCAGCCTAAGAGCTGGAGATCACAGCTGTAGCCCATTGCTCATAAATTACCGGCACAGGCACTGTCGTGGCAGAAAGAGTTGTACACGAACTTGTTCATCATGCCTCCTTTTTAAGTAAGGTACGGACACAGAGTCCAAAGAGCACAGCCAGAAAACTGAGGGACCTTTTTGTTCTACTAGAGAACAAAAATCTTGCCCCCAACCAGGCTGCCCATCTTCCTGTCCGTGTGTCTCCCTCCCTCCTTTTTTTTCACAAAGACATAGAATTCAGATTATATCCTAAAAACTATTGAACATACAGTAAAATAAAACAAGCCTCTCTGAAACTTTTTTTTTTAACTAAGGATCCACTTATTACATTCTAATCTAAAATTATCAGTTACGTTTGCTTTTTCTCTTTTTCTCTGCTTTTCCTTTTTTTTTATTTTAACAGGAAAATTAACTGTGTACAAAAGTAGACAGGCAGGATGGGAGGAAAGTGAGTTGAATAATGGGGGAAAGAGTGGCACTGCTGCCTTTTTTTCTGTGATATTTTTTCAGCCAGAAAGCATGTAGCACAGATGCACTGAAAAGGAAAATAGAGTACTTGAATGGGGTAAGTAACCTCAAGACAAAAAATGTCTAAGGGCTGTGCAAGCATAACTAGGCAGTAAAGAACCAGTGATATCTATACTAAAGAAGGCTGTTGGCACCTTGATTCTTTGATCTGTGAACTGTGTGACAGGCTTGCAAACGGATAGTTTATTATCTGGGAGGTGAATAGCAAAGTCCTACAGCGTTTCACAGGGTTAATACGTATAAAACAGCCATTTAGATGTGCACCAGGAACAGAGCGTGGGAGGAGTTTGCTTCAGCATGCAAGGAAGTTGTACGTGCGCCTGTGCCTATATGTATGTCTACGCGTATGTGCTTGTGTGAAGCACTGCGCGGTACCCAGCCGGTCACATCCGCTGCAACTGGGGCGATCCACACCGAAGCTGACCATGGAATTGCCAAATCCTTTTAATTCACCTTCCGATGACACTGAAGGTGGCCTAAGCCCGATCGGAACCTTATTTTCACAGAGGATCGCTATCGTTACACTCCATTTAAATTCAGGAATAAGCATCTCATGACGCCATGCTCCACTGCATCGGAACTGTATGAGCAAGGCGGTTCTTGCACAGAGAGGGAGAGACGGAGAGAGGGAAAGACTTCCCAGGCTGAGAAGAAAGAGAGACATTATCTGGTTTTTATGTCTGTGGGTTGATTTTTTTTTAAAGAAATCTGCAGCTGAAAGGTATTGAAGTAATATTTCTGTAAGCCTTGTCTCAACAGTAATAAATTTATCTGTATCAACAGCAAAGCCAGATAATTCTGCTGTTGTTCTTACAGGGATCTGTTGTTTCATGGATCACACAGGAAATTCCAAAGAGCAACAATTTTTGTGTTACCTGACATTATATGAGCTTAGTCATTTAAGACAAATCTCATCTTCTAAAGGAGCTTGCATCTCACCTAAGCTTGCTTAAAGGGCAGTCTTTACTCAGGTGCAGACACTTGATTTTTTCTTTCAGTCATTTTTGAAAGTATGTTTGGCATGCAATCTACTATTGATGTGCGGTGTCTTTTTCTGTTGTGTTTTGGTTGTGGTTTTTTTTAAGAGATCTCTTTTATTTGCAGACAATTAAATGTGAAATTTCAAGGCAGTAATTATTGATTTTGGGGTAGCAAAGTCCTTTGAAAGCATAGTGGTATGTGATGAGTATAGACAGGCTACCTGGATTTTTCATCATCTTTACTCGATATCCATGTAACTGTGGAACAGTCAAAGCACAGTCATGGTAATATTTGGAAATAAAAGTGACAAGAATGTTGCTCAGATAAATAAAAATTAGCATTATAAAGCATAGGGACTTGTTTTTTTCAGGTTATATTATTTCCGTAGCAAAAAATAAAGAGTTAGTTGATGTGAACAGTTACAACTGGATACAAATATGTTTTGTAAGGAAAAATACATTTACAATGGAAGTCAGGGGAAAAAAGATCTTATACCTTGGGTGTATGAAAAGAAAACTATGAAATACTCAAACTTACATTATTCAAACTCGTTTAGTTATTAAAAACAGATATGAGAGAAAAAGTAGAAAAACGACTTTGCTTGCCTGTTATGGTAATTGGGTAATAAGATATATTCTACTGCAAATCAATTTCCTCATTCCAGTTTAGAAGTACAATATAGCTCTGGCAAAGTAGCATCTTTACGGTCCTATGGATTGACATCACAAAGCCGTAGTCTTCTTTTGAAATCTATGGAACTGTGATAAATCTTCATGGCTCTGTATTCTAAAAGGAAAAAGGATTAAAGAAAGATTTTCAAGAGTGGCATATTACCTCCTCTACACTATTTGGAGATGAAAGGATTGCATTATGGTGGACTAGCAGTTATCAGTTTTTCATTGGATTAATAATGAAATAGAATTTCTAGCAATGGGGAAATATTGTTAGTGTATAAAGATTTAAACAATGAAAAACTTTTTGAACAACTAGAGCTTAAAGACGGAGAATTTATGGAAAATCTTCCTTTAGGATATATGTTTTTTAATTGTATCCTTTATTAACAGACAAAACCAAAGAAAAATGACCATCCTAATAGACCTATCCTTGTTTCTTGATGAATAATGTCAAATGAGTTATAAAGGACAGTAACTGTTATGCACAGATGCATATTGAGATTTATCTCTCTGAGTTGCCATTCTCTAAGAAGGGGGTCTATGATTATTACTGCTTTTCTTATAGCTCCAGGAGTCTTTATTTTTAATCTCACCTAGGAAATTTTATAAAAAAGTTCTTTGCCAGCAACAGAAGAAAGTAAGACCCAGCTAGGAGCAGAGGGTTCTTGATGCAAAACAGTAAATGTGCTTTGGGTTGCAAGGACTGGTGGAAGAAAATCTGTGTTTTTTCTTTGATAAAACAGCCAGGGCAGGTCAGGTGTTTTTCACTTGCTTGTTCTCTTGTTTTTCAAGTTGCCTGGGAAATATTTTGCAATGCAGGTTTTTAGGATCATTTTAGGATCATTCTGTCACAAGGTGATGGAAACGACATGACTTTTGTGGATGTGAATGTTGATCCTGACTGCGTCATCTGGCAATGAGTTGCCCCTCTCATTTGACTTCCAAGATGCAGTTCAGCAATGTACGAAGTCTTCGTGTGTTCTTGGACCTCTTGGCTGAACACAATTTTCTTTCTTGAGGTTTATTGGAGGTAAAAATTCACAGTGAGGAAATAGGTTGATTATCACTGTAAATATTTTAAATCTAGCCTTTCTTCATATTCTGTTCTTGTTTAGCTTTGTAAAAGGCTGTGTTTAATATGTTGTCAGCAGCCAAAATTTTACTAAATGCTTTAATTAATCTACTGTGACAGGAGTTTTTATTTTGTTTCATTTTTCTTTGGTTTACTTTGTTGGTTTTTTTTTTTTCCAGAATTCATAATTTAGCCTAATCCTTCTGTTTTGACACAAAGAGTGGATGCCTGGATCTATCACCTTCCCTTATTTATCGGTATAAGACAAAAATTTCAAACAGAGACAATGAGCTGTTCACGGAAACCTCAAATCTTTTTCCATACCAGAATACAGTGGCTCCATTTCCATGGGATACCTTACACCTTCAGTAGTAGGCTAAAGTTAATCCAAGTATGACAGGGCTTGGTAAAGCCCCATCAAAGTTGTATGACAAATTCCTTTTATAAAGTCATTGAAAGTTAATATGAATTTTTATGACGTTCTCTTGCTCCCCTAGAAAAATAAACTAACAAACATGAAGTAGAATTTAGCTGCTACATGTAAATATGTATGGAGGTTTAATGATTGCAATGCATTGATTATACTATAATTTAACAGTCTATTATTGATTTCCCTTATAAAGAAACGTGAAATTTAAAGTACGTGGCATTAAGAACACAGCTGTCAAAGATTCAACTACAATAATTTTAAGGTATTTTAACTAGTTGTATAAACTTGCTGCTTCTTTCAGATCAGGACTTGGAAGTAGAAGGTCATGTAACAAATCATTCTCTCACATAAGGCTGTGCTTCACCGTTTTTTGTTTTTTTTCCCTTCCTAAACTGGTGACATCAGCCTCAGAAAAAGAGATTTACAGGGAGTTCAAAGGATTCCAAATAGGCATGAACAAAATGTCTGAAGAGACTTCAAGGTTTCTGTCAGGCCATGGAAACGAACAGATATTCCTTGATCCAAAATTAAAGCCCAAACCATGCTCATACACTTAGTATTAATGCTCTGGGGTTTTATTATGCTTGTGAACTATCCACGCATAGGAGAAGACTGAGGTTTTTATCCAGATAGTCAATTTGTTCCAGTCCACATCTTTATTTCGGCTGAAGAAACCTATTATTAGCTCAAACAGCAACTTTCCCAGTTGAAAACACATGTAGCATTTTAGTAATCTAGATTTATGTCAGGTAGGTCATGAACTTTTATTGTATTCCTGTGGTAAATAACATAAACAAGCAGAAAAGCTGTTGACCACTTGTAGTGAACTGGCTCCCCTATTTCAGTTTGAAGACAGTTTCAATGAAGCAAAAAGGAAAAGCTTGCACAGAGCTGTAGAAACCACAACAAATTGATTTTTTCCACTGCTTTTGTTACCTCATGGAATTTCTAAAACATGAGAGCCAAACATAGCTCCAACTGACATTTTTCCTCCTATTTTAAGGAGAAATTATACACATACAACAAAATATCTTGCACATATCCAAATTCTAAACAATTAACTGGGTAAACACTTTGCTTAAGTGACAAAATAAATATTTCCCTGCTTCTATTTGTTGTTCATTTGTTTGCTGTAGGATTTTGCTATCTTCCAGCTCACTGAGTGGGCAGTTTATATAGAGTTTTCTTGAACAGATTGCACTTCTCAAAGGATTATCTGTTTCATACCTGAAAGTATTACACAAAAGCCTATAATTAAGGGCATGATTCATGAAGCTAGGCTAGCAAAAAGCTTTTAAATCCCTCACAACTTCAAGCTTGTGTGTCATACCTCCTTCAGTAGTGTGGGCAGTCTCTCCAATCCAACTTTTCTTCTTGGACCTTCTGAGATTATTGAGAGCTATCTTAGGTGTCTAGATCTGCTTTGCTGTGTGCAGTACAGTCATATTCTGAGGACATATCTATATTGCAATCAGAAGCGTGTCACTTCCATACATAAGCACACTAGTGGTAGCTTTTCGATAGCTGGCTCAAATGCCACGAGAAACACTGCAGCATTTCAGAAGTGACTGTGTTTGCTCTCCTGAGCCACTTGGTATTTAAATGATCAATCCTACCTTTTTTATCTACTATATGTATTTGACTTAGAAAGGGTGAATTTATGCGTATTTTGAACATATATGGCGTAGTCACACTTGCACTAATATTATGGCTTTAATTTGAGTTTAACAATCACTCGAAGTGCGCAACTCCAACTGTCAGTTCATCCCCTCCTGAAATATTGGAGACAAAGGATGAAACACCATCTGCAAGGTTTTTTTCCTCCAGTGACTGTAAGGTGAAAATGATTAGCATAGATAATTAGCTCAGACCAGCTGTCTTACTTCCAATTGGATAAAGTTAGATAAGGTGATGAATTAGTTTATTTCTTTGCTGATCTGAGTCTTGAAGGTGATAAGGCTATGTAGAAAAACTCTGATTTCCACTAGACTGATGGGGATAGTCTTGCTTTCATCACCAGTGTGTGTCCTCTGTGGCTCACTACCTCAAGCAGAACTATGACTTATGTCCATGGATCCCACATTAAAAAAAAAAAAAAAAAGGTATTTTTCCATCTGGATCAGTTCCTTCCTCTGGTCATACGCTTACTTGTGCTTTTTACAAAGAAAAAGGATTGAATAACCTTAGGAGGAAAAGGGGTATTGCGTCTGTTTACAACTGCACAGACAAATGCTAGAGCCGAGAGACTGTAAAGCCATGGTCTCAAAACTCTTTTTGATGTTCCCTTAAGTGCTGCAGTAATAAATATGCTGTTTGTTGTGAATCCCAGTCAATGAGTCTGGCTCTCCTCCACTGAATACTGAGGAAGGTTTTTAGGGCCCCAAGTCAGGACTGCAGAATCCAAGTCCAGGGAAGGCACATGGCTTTCATTCACTGCAGTGCGGAGCAACACAATTTAACACATATTTTCTGAACCTAAGCCCTGCAGCAATCACACATTTCCTCTTGAGTTGTCGCTGATGCAGGATTGGATCCAGCCTCCACACACTTCTGTTGCTATACTTCATGAACAAGGATACCACGTCATCATTACTCCTAGTTTTACATTGTTTACATGAAGGTCCAGACACTGATTTCCTCTTGGCAGCAAAATCCTTTGGAAGAGCCTTCTGGACCCCAAAGCAGTTCCTCTAAGCACTCCCACATCTGCTTCTGAACATTCCCCACTGTCCTCCCAGCTCTCAATGTCAGCTCTTTGGACTGCAGGTTGATTTTGAAGGAGGGACAGGCAGGGACACAGACAGAAAACACACCCTGAGTGCAGAAAGTCATCAAGGCTGTACAAAGAATTACATTTGTCTGATCATATACCAACAACTCCAAGCATACATACACATGATTCAAAAACTGAACAAAAATTTGATAGAATGGGGGATTCTGTTGTGGATTTTTTTTTTTTCATTTTCTTTCCCCCATGTCTCCCCTCTGGAGTAGCGTTTCTGGAATAGAAGGGTATACCTTTTATTTTCTTTCTTTGGAGAGAAGTTCCAAAAAAATGAAAATTCTGGAACTTTGCTGGTGTGAGATTTCATTTCACACATTACATTTTAAATAAATCTTCTCTTTTTTATTATGAAAAACTTACTTTGCCTTAGTAAGTCAGGTATGACAGTCACCTCCAGCCCTAACAATTACTTTTCACTACTTACACAAGCTATTTTAAAAGTAACTTGTAATTAGATTAGTGAAGCAGTTTAACAGACTAAGCATATATTGAATAAGTGAGCAGAAGTGTTTAATCTGGAATGATTTACAGGGAGACTCACATTTAATTTTTTTTTCCAATGCAATATTCCAAAGTCCTAATCTTTGTACTTGCATATGTCAAAATATGCACAATTAGTTAGTCTCTAATATGCACAAAGTTAGTCTCTAAAATTAATAGAAAGGTACAAAAATCCACATTCCTCCTTTACATATTCTTACATATGCTTGCAGGCATCTTATATGTGTGCATGTTAATGTATGTGCTATGTGTACACGTGGCAAAGAATATAAATGCCCCTGATGGTGGATGTTTACAAGGAATGTGACTCATGTACATGAATTGTTGATTATATGTAGGTTATCATCCATTTGTATGAGCTGCAATGCATGAATCAAAGCACTTTAATCTACAAAGGTATTCCACACAACATGGATTCGTTGCCATAGCATTTATCATGCAAAGTCTAGCCCCAGTTCATTGCTGAATTAAATAATACATCTCCAAGCAGCTATAAACAGAGTACAAATTCTGTAATGTATTCTGTCAGAGAATCCATGTCAATATAGCAGCCATTCTCACCCCACCAACCATGGATTTTTTTTAACGTAAGCAATTTTATCTAGGATGCAGAAAGCAGAATCTCTTCTGCCTCTCATGTATATGCATTTTTGAGTTTTTGGCCTCTTTTCTCCTATTAGCTTAATTTATAGCTTAATTGAAATGGCTTTTTCTATTGCTTACTCATATTCATAGTAGCCAAATAATGAGCATAATTTTCCTCATTCTCACACATAGTGCATGTTCTCTTTGAGCCAGAATCTGCACTATAATTTTATGGGACCATAAAATGTTGAAGTCAGCTCTACTCTGACACTTCTGAAATGAAGAAGACCTGACAAGTGGGATCATAGCCTTGATTTTGGAAAGTGTAGTTTCAAGATGTCATTCTGATTCAGATTTCTTGTATGGACTTTGGCATGGCCTTAGAGTATCTAAGCTCTGTGTATGGTATTCATCTTCCGTAATGATGGACAGAAATGCACTATGAAACACCACTGATGAGAATAGAGTTAAAATCTGTCCTTCCCTAGAATTTATGCATAAAAAGGCATAGAAGAAAATGAAGTACAATACAGAAAGAGTTAGGATGGCACTACCACAATATCTAGGTTTTAATGGTGTATTCTTTCATGCACATTTTACAAGAAAACTGCAAATGCTATGAATCACAGAATCACATAACCACAGAATCACAGAATATGCCAAGTTGGAAGGCACCCACAAGGATCATTGAGTCCAACTCCTGGCCCTGCACAGCACCTTCCCCAAGAATCACACCATGTGCCACTCTCAACTGTAGAGAGTGGTAAGGTCTCTCCTGAGCCTCCTTTTCTCCAGGCTAAACAACCGCAGCTCCCTCAGCCGCTCCTCCCAGGACTTGCACTTGAGACCTTTCACTAGCTCCCTTGCTCTTTGGGCATGCTCCAACACCTCAGTGTCCTTCTTGTAGGGAGAGACCCAGAAGTGGACACAGGACTCAAGATGCAGCCTCACCAGTGCCAAGCACAGGAGGACAATCGCTGCCCTGGTCCTGCTGCCCACACTATCCTTGATCCAGGCCAGGATGTCACTGGCCTTCTTGACCACCTGGTCATACACTGGCACATGTTCAGCCAGATGTCGACCAGCACCTCCAGGTTGTTTTCTGCCAGGCAGCTTTGCAGCCACTCCTCCCCCAGCCTGTGGTGCTGCAGGGGGTTGTTGTGACCAAAGTGGGACCCAGCACTTCACCTGACTGAACTCCATGCTGTTGGCCTCATCCCATCAAACCAGTCTGTTCAGATCCCTCTGCAGAACTTTTCTGCCTTCCAGCAGATTGACACTACCATCCAGCTTGGTGGTGTCTGCAAACTTTACTAACTTTTACTGATCAAGGCAGAAACATATGGTCTTGGAAGCAGGAGGTTCTTCTTGGGCTTGCAGGAATGCTTATGTCTCTCACCTCCTCTGTTCTGCCACTCTGCCCTGCCAGGCATCTGAATAATTTCTCAGACAGTTCTAATTTTTTATAATTTTGTCTTTCATTACCAAGACAAATGCGTCAAAACACCTGTACTGGTGTTTTGTATGATGTCATGACACAGATGACACACTTTTGTTTTAAATGGGGAGTTTAACTTTTTGTTTCTCTAAATGAGACAAGTAACTTGCTGGAAGATGTGGTTGGGAAGGAGAAGAAAGCACAAAAAAATACATGTTAATAGGATTGCAAATCCTTGGACATACTAAAGGTTAATTACATAAACTAAAGACCTGTATTATCTAGCAGCATAACATGTGCTTTGCCAGAGGTTTAGCACGCTGTTTTTGCTTGATTGGCACCAAATAATGTTTATGAGAGGGGAATAGCATCTTCTGATTATAGCGGATGAGACAGTAACAGACATCAGTTTAGGACATTAATTCTGACAGGCAGTGTGGCTGAGCAATACTTGGAGCTTTGCACTAAACTAGGTTGTCTTCCCAGATGTAGCCTTGTGTAACCTCAGTTAATGTATTCCAAAAAAAATGTAAGAAATTTTCCTTTTTTCTGTAATACGAATGTTGTGGGCAAGCACAAAGTAATGTTTTTAAAGTGGGGAACAGGTCGGATAGACACAGATTTAGATTTATTAGTCTACTAGCTCAGTATATTCTCCTATAAGTTGTAGGGTATCATGAGGAAAGTTGTGCTCAATCTCTTGTCAGTACCCGTAAACTGACGTGGAAGAAGAAGAGGTCAAATTCCCATGTGATACAGAACACATCACTTAGGAGTGTTGAGAGATATCAGTTTATTTTGCCTACTCTATACCTCATAACATTTGAAGGGGGAATATGGACAAGAACAACTTGGAGTCTGATTTCTAGGTTGTGGAAGTATAGAGTAAATCAACAGAGGTGCTGGAAGTCAGGAAAGGAGTCAGAGTAATGGAGCAGCAATACTATTCACTTCTTACTTAATTTTTATTTTCGGGATTCATCTATATAAAAAGATTATTCTTACTACCCGTATTTCCATCAAAATTGCCTCAAATTCTGTATAAATTCTCCTCTTAAAATATGAAACTGTTGATGTCTCTGTATAATTTGCTAAGAATTTTGTCAGCCTTCTTTGAAGAGACTCAATCATTTGTCAAAACTTAATTCTGTATTGTTTCTATTTATTCTAGCTACTGTCTATAAATTACAGCATATTGATTTATATGAAAGCCAGCTAACAGTGATATAGCCCAATAATCCTAAATTTAAAAAAGGAGCAGAGCATGAAAGAAAGATAGTCAATTGCATCAGATTATGTCATTAGGCCAAGCAGTTCAGTTCAGGTTCAGACACCCCTGAAGGGAAGCCATGAAAATGCCAGGAAACTGAGAAAAATAATGACAGAAATAGGATCTAAAATGATGCTGATGACATGGCTTTCTAATAAAGTTCTCTATTTGACAATGTAGACTAACTTTTTTCCCTTTCTGGAGGTTCATTATAAACTTGTGCCATTCCTTCTTCCAATATCATCTTGGCATTTAAAGAGCTTTCCAGTAGTCCAAAGAGAACACCTTGAAACAATGCAAATGTGTTGACAGGAACAAAGCAGCAGATATGAAATATTTGGTTCCAGTCATTTGCATTTCAGCTGCAAAGTATCTAAAACACTGTAAGTGTTTGTTTGGTAACATTTGTCTGGGATAAATATAAACAACAGAATTAAAGTTATTCTGCAAATAATCTCACTTGTTGAATTGTTTAAAAACAAGTGGGTGAAAAAAAGTTGTGGTATGTTTTTAAAATAAGACATTTTTATAAAAGTCAATTTATCAAAGCCTTGGAAAGAGTGAGAGGAAAACATTGTTGTATTAACTCTAAACTCAGAAAAAATTCTTGGCTATTACTTCTGCCTCTCCTTTCAAATCACAAGGAATTAGAAATAAAGTCCTGTTCTTAAATACAAAGCCAGAATTGAGAGCATCCAAGAACTGGTTAATTAGGCTTACTAGGAAAGAATGTTAACAGTGCTGATATGCATGCTAGTTTTGTTTTGTCTTTTGAATATTTGGTCAATTTTGTAACATGGCAAAATAAAATAAAAGAAAGACAATCATTTTCTCTAAAAAATCTTCATTGTAACTAGCTACATGAAACAGGTAAGAAGAAAATCTTTTTTTAACAAATGTATTGCTGATGATGAGTAGCCCCTGTATTTTCCTCCCAAAGCCTGTTAAAGGTTTGGAATAAAATGGCTTTTTTGTACTACCATAGATGAACCCCAAACTCATTTTGCCAGCCCATAAAAAATCAGTATGTAGCATTGGTAAGATTACCAAAATTGTTTTAATTTATGAGATTAAAAAAACACCCAGATTTGTGCAAGCTCAGTGTCCTGCAAACAGTCTTCCTCTTATATCATCAGCTTATACTCACACCAAAGAGATTTGATTTTGTCTTTTAAACACATCTGTATTCTTCTTATATTTTTGTCTTTAAATAGTGAGTGCTCGTCATATTATATCCATGCAAACAAGCATATTCTGGTCTAAGGTCTTGCTAAATTGAGTTAAATTAAGTAATAATTGCTTAATAATTTAAAATAACTTGCTTTTAATAACTTAAAAGATTCAAAAGCACTAAAAACCCACATGCTGTAAGCTATGAATTCCTTCTTTGCACTTTACAGTGCAAAGTTCCTGAAGTAGCCTTGTCTCATATATATATNTTAGCTAAATGAGGGGCTACTGGTGCAAGGCTCAGTAGACAAGTGAGAGTCATGCAAAGCAATAAACATGCCCAGCAATACTTTTTGTCCATAGGAGATATGGGCAAACAACTCAGAATCTATTTGCAGA
>WEIT01031073.1:553-30371 GCA_013389985.1 Dryoscopus gambensis
CAAAAATATACGGAATAAAAAATTACAAAATTGCAAATTTCTGGGAAGTGCAGGGAATGGGACTGGATTGTCAGAATAGTCACTGTTCACCAAGTACTGAAGTACTTCAGGCAAAGCACTTCACTTCCGGGACCCAACCTAAAGTGACAAGATGGGTTTTCTTTCCAAAGAAATGAGAATAAGAGATTATGCTAGAGACAGAAGGAGTCTCCTAGGAGCACATACCATAAAACTGCACCATTCTGATACTAAATTATCAGAAGCAGCTGTATCAGAGAAAAGGATGTCCAGGAAACATCATCCCTAGAGATGTGATGTTGACATATATAACAGAGCTTTTTGAGACAACTGTGATACTGCCTCCATCATATACCTCTTGAACTTTCATCATACAGGAAAGCAGTATTGGACACTGAAGATAAAATAGGAAAATGTGATGCTTAAATTTATGTCAGGTTAGAGGAATAAATCATAGTTGGCGTTATGAAAACTACAGCTTCTGTTTTCAGGGATGTTTTATACATGTGTGGTAATGTTTGTCTTTCATTAAATGTCTTCAGCAGTTTCTTTATGGAGTCATAAAATGGTAGCCTCCTCTCTGTACTCTGTTGTCATACAAGTATAAGTGATAGCAGTCTAATGCTGAACCCTGTACCTTTAACTCCAGCCATCCCTCTGCACAAAAGATACTCTCGTGTAGTGGTACTGTGGAGAAGTGGTTAACTTAATCAGAGCCTAAAATGGCCATGATGTAAATCCTAGGTCTCGTTTTTTAAATTAGGAACATAAACATCAATCAGCTGAGCTTCCTTCCCATTTGTCTCGTCTATTTTGATTCTCTTCAAGACTCAGCTGCAAAAAGGCATCTAGCAGTGCTTGGTAACCTTTGCACCACAAGCTCTGTCTTTTGAGCGCTGCAATTGATTTTCCCTGCTATGGTGATTGAAGATCCAGACAGTGTCATTGTTTCATTGAGATTGTATGGCAACACCAATACCTCAGGAAATGGCAGGTTAGTGAACATCAGAAACATCAGTTTGAGTGATGGCCACTGAGGCAACCTGCCCCCAGAAATGCAGCAGCCCATGCATACATACATTGCAGCAGAGTACTTCTGCAAAAGGTAGGACAAAACAGGCTAATACAGCATCACTCTGCCATTCAAATATCTTTGGACCACCATTTGACCACTCCCCCATCACACCGGAGGATTAGCAGTAAGGCAGGACAGAAAAAGGTGCAAATGCACAGTGGGATCTGCAGGACAGGAATGCCTTTGGGCCTCACATTCTGACTGTAGAGGAACTGGGGAGTGAAGAAAACAACACGGGAGTTGAAGGAATCTCTGTGTCTGGCAGCTTTTTTTCACAGCTTGACCAGGATGTTGCTGGGGATATTTTCTGGTGTCCCTCCCATTCTCAGGGAACACAGATTTTGGAATGAATTTGACTTTAGTCTAAGGAGTTCCCTTACCTACACAGTAATAACTACCACCCTTAAACCTTCTACAAACCTGCTTCTACCTCACTGTGCCTGAGGGCAGCAGCATGGTTTTTGTGAAAGCATTATTTCAGTTTCACTTACTTTCTTTTCTTCTCAATAGGAGAACAAGGTTTTGTTTAATGTCATGCACCCCAGTCAGCAAGAACAACCCAGACAGACAATTTAGGTGCTTTCTGGGTTGAAAATCGGAATCAATAATAGCTGAGCCAGAAAAGAACATCAAGTTTTGGCACCACATTTCAATATGTGGTGTCAGTTCAACAGCCAGCTACAAAGGACAAGCCAGCAATTACTTAAAGGAACAGAGAATGATAAAGATGGATAGTCCCTCACTGCACACAGGAATAAGAGTACTTGGCCTTGGCCTAGCAGGCTTGAAATTAATGCTTCACTCTTTATCCTGGTCACCTTTTGCTCTCCTGTGGAAGAAAACCAAATTAAAATAGTAAGAATTAGAAAGCTTACTTGGCTTGGAAGGCATTGTTGGTTCCCCTGTGGTCAAGGTCATGACATAAGCATCCCACAATCAAAGCTAAAATTTCAATTTCAGTTAGAATCTCCTGAAATCCTGCAGTCTGAGAGCAGAAAAAAAATAGCCGCTGTAACTATCAGTAGCAAAAGGGATAAGTAATGTTAGTCCATCGAGCAACAGTCAACTTCGTTTTGATACCATGAACGTTTCAGTAAGGAGAAGATAAATGCTTTATTGTCATATTCTATTCCCTGCTGTATGTCAGATGGTTAGCAGAATAGATAATGTCCTTGGAGTGATCTGTTATTATCTCTTTGTTGCATTTCCAGCATGCCACTTCTCTGCTACCCAGGAGGCACTAAAGGCAAAAAGAGCTGAAAACAAATAGCAGTAACGGCAAACTAAGGAACTGGATTTTTCTGTCAGAGAAATAAAAAACAAAACTAAACTGCTTCCATTTTGAAATTATTGGTTAGAGAAGTACTTTGAAAGATTTCTTCAATCCTGAGATGACCATTGTAGTCAATCCCTACTGTCAGAGATAGCTGACATGTTAAATCGGAAGACCTTTAAAAGAACCCAGATAAAATATACTCTGTGGAACTGTTATGAACTATTAGGATATTTTTTTTAATCTAGGACAGTGAAATGAAGTGGTGTGATTTAAAGAGGAAATGTGTCAAGTGGCATATTTCTGCTGCAGATACCCACTTGAATTTGGGAGAGACATTTGAAAACAAACGCAATGAAATTCCCTATAAGCAGATCAGACATGACTGACTATGTGAATGGGGGAATTAATCCTAGAAACTTTTTTTTACCACTGTGCTTCTCCTCATGGATGCTTGTAATAGCAGTATTCCTGCCTGAACTGGCTCATGTCAGAAAAGAAACACTTACTGTTATTGCTAACCTCAGGCATCCTGAACAGATCCTGTCTGGAGGAGGTGCTAGAGCCTCTGTGGGGCACCACCTGGTTGGTGCTGTGCCTCTTACCCATGGCAGAAACCACCTGGTTCTTCAGAAGCAGAAGGGCATGTTGCCTGCAAAAACAACTGGCTGAGCTGGAAAATCGTAACATTTGTCTTTTCACAGCGCCAGTCTCCAGTGACACTCTTCAATTAGCCACATGATGTAGTTAGCATGAAAGGAAATTATACACAAAAAACACAAAGTACATTTGTGCTGGAGGACCAGACCAAGGTTGAACACCGATACCATGTAAGAATTCCAAATTTCATTGATTTTCAATGGGGCATAATTTCACCCATTGGCAAGAAAAGGGTTTAAGTGATACAGTGGGACTTGTTGCCCTTCCTTGGTAGGAACTTACGCCCCACTCAGAAATGCCAGTCATTGCTGCAATACTTGGGAAAGCTCTGCTGTTCACCCCAAAGACCACAAATTCTACTTAAAGGAATGCACATTCAAATCTAAGTAGCCTCTATTTAGACAGTCCGAAATGTGGCCACAGTTAATACTTAGGCAGTACAGGGAGCCAAGCTCCCCCAGGTGCTCAGGAATGCACTTCAGGGAGAATTGAGGAAGTGCAAGACTTGCTACGAAAGCTTTATAATTGCTTAAAGTTTACATGTCAGAAAAGATGATCAAGTATGAGGAAAAAAAAAATTAATTTTGTGTAGAATCCACTGGTGTACAGAATCACTTGAATATTAGGAAAGAGATTCACCTGATTTCTAGCGGCATGGCCTTTTTTTTTAGTTTCAGTAACATCTACACCAGTAGAAAAAATCCTCTAAAAATAGTGTTTTCACTTTTTAATTTTTGAAACTTATCTCTTGTATAACAAATAATAATAGAGGTCTATTTATAAAAAGGGATTAAAAATAGTTTGTAACTGACAACACAACACATGTCAAGTTTCAGTCTAGAGAAAATATTCATGACTAAGTTAAAACAACTTAAAAGGGAAGTTTTATAATATAAAATTGATGTTGTAATAAACATTCTTTAGTGTAACCCAAGCTTTGATTAAATTCAAGGATTCAGCCTGTATTGCAAATGCAGGAAAGCCGATTAAGGAGTTTATTAACAGTAGCAATATCTCAAAAATAAATGCCACATTTTATTTAATGAAAAGTCTTGTCACTGAATATATGAAAGAAATACAGCATATGTCACATAGTAAAAAACATTTCATTTAAAACAATACTACAGTAAGGGGATATCTTCTTTGAACATAATGCAGGTAAATAGAGGATTACATTTCCCCGTTTTCTGAATTTACAAGGGGAAAAAAAATACATGGCTATAGATGATGGTGCAGTAAAATTTATTTTCACCAGAAAAGGAATGACCCATAACTCACAGTGGCAGAGTCTCCAGTGAGTTATGGAGGTCATTCTTTCATGTGAGGAAATGAATTGCATTCATTATACCTTGCCCCACATCTATATGTTTTGTTATTAGCACACCAGACGGGATTTTAATTTGGTATTGCTTACTTGTTCATTTTTGCCCTTTGAAATAAGTATCAATGTCAACTGTGTTGGCAAAGGCATTGACAATGAAGCCTGAGCTGGATCCTGCACTTTACTCTCATGTAGTCCCTCAACTTGCAGGAGCAGCCTTGCTGCAGTGCTTGTCTTCAAAATCCTTGGGCATCTGAAATACAGAACTATGGCTTGCAGAACTGGGCTTATAATTGTTCAGAAGAGAGAAAATACATGCTTAGATATACCGGAACATGATTTAGATATGCAAAAGGCTGTGAAACAACTGGTTTACTCTTTGCTGAATTTCTGTTGTTTGGCTTGTTCAGCACAGCTGAATCTTCCTTGTACATTCAGTGGGAGTATGGTGGGGCCCTTAGAGGCTACTGCATTACAGGTTAGACGTTACTCTGCTGTGGTAAATCCTACCTGAAAATGCCCTAAAATAGAATTACTGGTTTCTATTTGTGGGGCAGTCTGTATTCCTGACTGTCATGGAGAAATCAGAAATAAGGGGCAATAACTGCACAAAGCAGTGTCTTCTTGACCAGCAGAGGAGGGCTCTGATAAGCCCTTCAAAGGGCTTGTCAAAGAATTTTCCCCTTTTTACCAGTGAAAAAAGAATGCACACACTAGCTTGGATGGTATCCCCAAGGCAAACACAGTAGGAGCAAGCTTTGTATTTTTACTAGTCTCAAGTCTCTTTTTTGTGCCTTTTTTTTTTTTCCTTGCACAAAATGAATTTTACTGTCTCTGGAAGGGAGAGCAAACCAAACAGATCACACACCTGAACTCACTCTGTTCTCAGCCAGAGCCAGAGCAAAGTGGGGTGACATGTCTGGTGAGTCCAGTGCTGCGGCCACTTGCATCCAGCCCTGCACATGGAATTGCTCATTCTGTTTATTACCAGGAGCATGGGCGAGGAAATGAACTTGGCTTATAAATGCCGATCACATTCCAGAGACAGCTGCATCCCTGTGCTGACTGCTAAAAGGATTCTGAAATTATGCTGTGAGAACCACGGTCAGAGCATCTGTTGGTGGAGGCCCGGCAGGCTGCTGGTGGCTGCTGGAGTGGCAGGGCCCTGCTTCCTCTCTGCTGGCCCCAGTGCGGGCACCGCTAGCCGGGATGGAGATGCCTGGTCCCACTGACAAGAGCAGCGTGCCGCAAACCTGGCCTCGGAGCTCCACCTAGGGGTGTCACCGCTGGGGTTGGGGGCTCCCCACCGCCGGCAGATTCTGGCAGAAATTACTGTAATTCGCACCCAGCAGCGCTGCCCACCTTTGCCCATACTCATCAGAGTAAAATGCTTTTCATTTCTCTAAAACTGGAAAAAACCCCATATCAAGTTCATAAAACCTTAAAAATTACCAACACCCAGGCATTATCACCAAATTTCCTTAGAGAGCATCAGCAAGTGCCTGCTGAAACAATGTTAATTCTGCTCAGCTGAGCAGCCTCATGCCCAGAGGAAGAAGTGACCGTTCTCTCGTTGAACGTCTCCCTTTCCTTTGTGTCATGGCGTATGGTACACCTTCAGTACGCCTCCATCAACACTCACAGCAACACACCCACCCTGCTGGGATGGACCAAGCACAAGAACAACATCTGCCGGCTAGACGTTCTGACTTTTTTTCTTGCCTAACACACAAAATTCTGGCATCCAGGACCACCAAGTTTTTTATTGGTGCAAGAATTAACTAGCCAAACATGGGTTATTTCACACAGTGAGGTTGCTGTGGGGTAGGGAGAGAGAGCAGTATACTTGTTCTGGTATGCTAGCAGTGGTACTTTCAGCAGAATTTACTTGTATGCTGAAAGGAGCTACAGGTACTGCTGGAGATACATAGTAGTAAAACCCCTAAGTATTAACAGTGTCCAGTGGAGACTCAAGATTCACTTAAATCACTATGCTGGAAGATAATTTTCAAATGTTTAGAGGCAGTACCTTCTAAAACTATTTAGATGAAGCTGGATAAGGAGATAATAAATATCAACATAATAAATACTTTGGAATTCCAAT
The DNA here is from genome assembly GCA_013389985.1 of Dryoscopus gambensis. Taxonomy (NCBI): domain Eukaryota; kingdom Metazoa; phylum Chordata; class Aves; order Passeriformes; family Malaconotidae; genus Dryoscopus; species Dryoscopus gambensis. The sequence continues at coordinate 7,005 of WEIT01031073.1, forward strand.
CTTCCTTGGTTTTGTACTTCCCAATTAGGAGTTTGAAATAAATGTCATACCAAAGAGTTCCAAAGGAAAAACATTTTGTAAGATCAAGATCTGCAATAACAAGAGCACTCCAAGACTGCCATCTGTTTTCAGTCACTTTAATGTGCCTATGATATCACTGTCACTAAAACACTATAAAGTTTTGCCAAATATGTGCTGCCTTAAGTTGAATAAGTTCTGTCTGCTTTGTTATGGGAAATGAGTAGTATAATAACTAGAAAAGAAATTGAATGCTGGAAAATGTTTAGACAGGTTAGGCAATGTGTCAGTAAAAGCTCTTATGGGATTGTATAGCTGGATACTCACAGTTAACATGGCAAACATCAGCTGGCAGACGTTGAAAGCGTGCCTCCAGTTGTGATACAAAACCATTCGATAGTTCTTCCGCACCGTCAAAAGCCACCTACACAGCGTCTGAAATTAAAAGTACAATTTGTAGCAGGGCTACTAAATGTGTACAAATGGACAGAGCAGTGCCAAGACAAAAGCAGCAGATATTTGCAGTGCAGATGGTTACCTCATAGTCAATTTTAAATTTCTGAACCATTCCAAGCTCCATGAACATCCGCAGGGCTGCAGTAATCATGGCATCCACATCGAGCGAGAAGTCATCAAAATGGATATTGTCAATGCCAAGCTCTGACACCAGAGGGATGTTTGCTGCCTGAAAATGCCAAAGGGAAATTTCTGATTCAAAACTTCAGTCTTTTTTTCTTTTTTTTCACTCTTACAAGAAACAAACCGTACATCAGTTCTGACCTGCCAATACATCCCCTGCTTGATTCAAATGCTGAGCAGTAAAAGTCTCCATCTGACAGTGTGGAAACAGTGGGAAGGAGAACCTGGTATGAGCAGGAAATATGTTCACCATCCCAACTAGAGCCCAGATACAGCATTTAGACTGAAAGCTGACCACTTTACAGCTACTGCAGTAACACAATATATTCCAATGCAAATTACAATGCTGTAATGCAAGAAACATCTGGATAGCCAGAAGCTGGGAGTTTTAATTGCTACCACTTAGAAATGCAAAGTAAATATACTGCTCTGCAGAATTTCTTTATCCAAATGTCTTCACAATCATAAGCATACAAGTGCCCTTTGCTTTACACTGTTCGCTACACACACAGGACTAAAAGAAGAGGACTACAAGAAATGTCTAGCAGAAGTACTCTCCAAAGTAAAATAAAAGAATTTTCAACATGCTGATTCTATAGTAAGTCAATAAAAAAACAGCAAAAGCCTTACATTTTGCTTTGTCTGTGTAACAGGGACTTCTGTTTGTAAGAGAGGAATGAGCTTCTCATGCACACACAAAATAGGAATGTGTACCAGACTGGCTAACATATTTAGCTGAGCACACAGATGTGCTGTGGCTTGCTCAGTAGCAGCACCTGTGTGAGCCAGGCAGAGGTGCTGACAAACCTCCCAGGCTTCTCTACCCTTCCTTACGCCCCTTCAGACTTGCTGCTCATCTCTCTAGAGAGGACAGGTGCAGGGGGCTGCATTTGCTGAAGGAGCATCTGTCCCCTGTCTCCTGCAGTGAGAAGATGATGGGTCAGGTTATGATGGTCACAGGCTATGAGCTGGACAATGCTGAATTAGTTAAAATCACATGGACTCAGCTGGTGTGGAACATCCTGACACGCAATTACATAAAGTACCAATTAGTTCATGCAACTGTAATGTAAGTTCACCTTCACTGTTACAGCTTCTATGTGACTACCTTATGGTTTCCTTTTTTGAAAACTCGTGTTTTAAAATACTGCACTCTAACTAAAAATTACTGACATGGAAAAATCTTCTTTTGGCTGAAGACAAAGTGCCACCTCAATAATTACTTTATGCAGAGATTAAGCTGCTTTAGCTATACCATGTAAGAGAAGATGGTGTAAACCTGTCATAAAATAGTATTAACATTGCGGTTTTAACTTATTTGCTAGGTAGAAGAAAAGTCTTTTTGGTTCAGTACCCAGTAAAGCATGCCAGTACCTCAGAAAGTCATGGTGCTGTGCCAGGGAGTTAACTGATACAGGAAATACAGCAAACCCATCAAGTCAAGTGTCATCCCAGGACACAGCTGAAGAACCTCTGGAGCATGCAGGCAGAGATGCAAGTTCTGTTAACTGCACATTCAGTTGTCTGCTAACATACTTATCCAGGTTGAACCAATTAAGCATCTTTTTTTGAGTAATCATTGAAATATTTGGAATACTTCTAGATGATCCCAACAGGAGTTACACCTTAACACCCTTTAAGATCTAAAAACCTATGTCTATACTTCCAAGAAAAGGAAAGAAAGAAAGAAAGAAAGAAAGAAAGAAAGAAAGAAAGAAAGAAAGAAGGAAGGAAAATAAACAAATATGGTTAGGTGTGAAGCAGAAATGCTGGCCCAGAGACTGTGCTGTCCAGACCTTCAGCAATCTTACAAATATTGTGACTTTTTAAATCATTCAGTTATTCTTCAGAGACTTGGGGGATACTGGAGATGTACACATATTAGTGTGTTCATAGACAATGTTTAGTCTATGAACACACTCACTGGATAGAAATAAGACTCTCAGTGTAATCCCTTTTTGGAAAGAAACACATTTGTTCATCATGCTCCTCAGTTCCTTAGTGAAAAGCTTAAATAACAAGCTGAAAGAGAAGCACTCAATTGTGAGTAGAGCTTCTTGAAATTGTTTTGTCAAAACAACATTTACAAACATACTACTGCATTTTCATTAACTTTGAAGTGGGTTCTGATTAACATTTTCAGAGTTTCTGGCCTCTTAAAGAAAAACAGATCTTTTCCTTGCTATTTTTTACTGGAAACCAACACTTTTACCAGCCTGTTGCAATTCAGGGTAGAACACTTAAAGCAGTTGCTCAACTAAAATTGTTTTTTCATTTGGCAAACAGTAAAGAAATAACAATATCTTCCAAACCTATTACAAATTGAACAACAGCATATTAACAGAGCAAGTCAAGAACGATTTCTTCCCACATCAGTCTGAAACTTTTAAATATTTATGAGGTTTTACATTCCTAAATTTAACAGGAGTGCCATAATCCAAAATAACTGCTGAATTAATAGCCAGGAGATAACATTTGTATAAAAGAACCATTTGCTTTACAACAGCAATAAAGGAAACAACAGAATTATGAGTGCAGAGCCTAATTTGAATAATGTTACAAAAAATGATATGTTGTGGGGCTGCAGCAATATTCTGGCTGTACCTGGCATTGACTATCCTCAGCTTCTTAGGCTAGAAATGCAGAAGTCCAGGGTTTAGAGGAGAACAGTCATTAAAACTTCATTTTTTAAATTACAGAGATATAAAAAAGTATTAATAATGCAGAATGCTAAAACATATCCCTCCTTGGAATTTTGCAGCGCTGTAGGAAAAATTCCAGTGGATTTCCTAAAATAAACAGCAATAACAACACTCTCTTTCAGGAAAACAGAGAGGATGAAAGAACCATGACAGCAAAAAGATGGGGCAGGCAATTAAAATTCAAGTTACAGTGAAATTGTTTTTTAAAGCAACCCAGTGATTTAGAATCACTTAAAAGGCTTGGGGGTTTTGAACATTTTGAAGTTCAATTTCCCTTTTCTAAAAACAACTAAGAACATTTTACTTTGGAATCTTTTAACCCTGTGAATCAAGCAATTTCAATGCTTTTCGTATCCTTGAGAAAAACTCACATGACTCATTTATAAGCTTATGGTAAGTTAAAGCTGGATGTGCTCCTCCTCTGGTCACATTTCCATAAGCCCAGTACTAACTCAAAAATTTGTCTTGAAAGGAATCAAGAACACAAGTTTGGCTGAACACATGGAAGGCAACAGGTCTTGCCTAATAAAGTACAAACTCGGCAGCTGCCAGATTAGGAAAATATCGTCAGTTGTAGGTAGCTTGAAAAAGAGGATGTCATACCTGCAAACAAGAGCATAAGGATAAGATCTGTGGTTACTCCATACTCATGCGTGCATGGGATAGGGTGGAATGAATATAGGAAGAAGGAAAAGCACCTTCGTATTCAATTCAGATTAGAGGCAGCATCTCCTTTCGTCACTGGTCTATGCTATCATGTAAATTCTATCACAGCCTGCTCAGTACATGTGAACTGGTAAGAGACAAGTGCCTGGTTGAGCCTTACTTTCCATCAGCCATTACAGAAGGCCATATGTCATTTATGACCCTCTTACTGCAAAACACGTGGAACATCAAAGTGGCTTTCACCATAAAGTCACAATTCTGGCCACTATAAAAGACAGCCCATGGGAACAGAAAAATAACATTTTTGGTTCAGTATTAATAAGACTTTGGGCCGCTGTGAAAAAAACCTAAGAAGGAAAATGCTTACTAAATGATTTTGCACTAACATCTAATAGCATATTATTCACAATCTGCTAAATCCATATTTGATAATGTGATAAAATCAGACATAAAGGAACTGGCAAGTTCTTCTGAAAGTATTCTTCCTCTTTGTAAAACGTGCACTACCACGGAAGCAGTCCCGCTGAACACAGAAAACACTGAAATCCTACTTTGTCATGCCATCTTAAAATTTCTCTACTTCAGTTTTAGTATCTGTGTGGATAAGACATCAGTGCATATTATGCAAGGAAAGTATTTAGAAACATACTGATAAATATATTAGTATGGCTTTGTTTAAGAGAAAGGCACTTTCTGCCATTTGATATACTCAACTTCCTTCCTATGTGATACTAGAACTATTCTGTAACAGCAACTTCCACTTACTGAATGTAGTTCACTTTTTACATAGCCTTAATTACAGTGGCATGTGGAATGATCAGCAAAGTTTCCTCATCAGAAAATACTACCAGACTGATGGAAAAAAGTAACAAGAAACTTGATTATATTTAACATAGATAAAGATATCTCATGAAATATATATCCCAATGTAGCAAAAGAATGGCAAAATGATATGGTGTACATCTTAAATCACAGGGGCACTGTTAGAGTCCAGAATCCACACACTATTTGAATAGCAGGTCAGGATCTGACCTCATGTATACTCTGGAGTGAAACTGGAGCTCCAGACAATGTGGCACACACAGAAGAAATGAAATTGTCTTTTCCAGTATCTCTTCATCTCAAATCTCCCTCAAAAGATTAGGATCTGAGAAAACGTAAAAGATGATCATCAAAAGCTGAAGAGAAAGCATCAAAGTGAAGAATATTTAAATGTGATGCCTTCGTTATCTCTCACATAATCCTCTATGATTCTATGAAGCCATTTTGAAGACATCATTTTCTGATGGCAAAGATTTTTATTTATGAAAGGTTCTTTTCATATAGAAAGGCCTCTAAAATACTTGCTTATATTTATAGCTGCAGGCAGGCATCTTTTAAAATATATCTTTATAGTCAGTTATTAGCAGCAGTGGACAAATTTTGTATTACTTCATAGCCATGGAAGACCAAAGCCTGTTATATTCAGTCTGACACATTTACTCTCTCCAAAAGAGAATCAAATGTTGTAGCTCAGGCATGTTTAATGCCCAGAGCAAACTGGCTTTTAAAGGCCTCCATCTGTTACTGGAGATGGCAGTGGATGGCAACTCTTTGCCCTTCACATTGCTGAGTTAGCAGCTCTTTTCCAGTGACAACTGAAGCAGAGGCAGGACAGTGGCATTTACAGAGAATTTTACAATACTTACAGTAAATGGGAGTGGGTATGGAAATGACTTATGTGTAGTTTCCTCTTGATTTTGATTCTAATAATTTTTTTAACATGATTATCACAGGAACATTGCTCTGCCTTCAGTAGTGAAATCACCCAGAAATACAGACTCCTTTAGTTTGGAGAAAGCTTTTGAGACTAACCAGTCCTATGCTCCCACCCCAAGGAGACCTCATGATGCCATATAAACACACTTTGCAGCTGTCAGATCTACCAGACTCCTCTGATGTTTCAGTCTCTGTGCACGTCTTATATCTGAACAGTTGTTGGACAAAAGGCATGGTGGAATTTGTGTATTTTATACCTCCTCGGGATAAGCCCGCAGATAAACAGGGAGTTGCAACTGGGAGATCAAATGCCCCAAGTTCCACAGTAGGTGTCTGAGGAATGGAAATTTTCCTTTGCTGGAAAAGGTCATTCCTTGATTTAGTCAAAGTTTTACATCTTTAAACCAAGAATAATGCAGTCCATGCATCCAACTTCAAAATCTGCAGCTGAAACACGTGTATGTATGTGGTGCAACGGCTTCATCTTCAAATGGCAAATTGACAGCATAGTATGTACTTTACACATGAAAGGTAGAACAAAGAAAGTTGCATTTAGACTTGTTTCAAAAAGTTGTGTTTGGTTTGTTTACCAAACACAACTACTGCTTAGTATGATGCTAATATTTCCTTTAATTAGAAGAGAAACTTCACAGCATTAAGAAAGCTGTTTAGGCTGCTTCGTCTATCAGAACAAGAAAAGTAGCCATTGAGCGATATATCACTATCAAATATAGAATTTAGGAAATTTTTTTTATTATCATGCAACGTGGGCTTAGGACAAAAGTATTGTGTTTACTTTCTGTTTCTGGGATAAAACCATATGTGCCTGAGGAAAGGATTTACAATTTAAAAGTCTTCTTATAATTTTCATTTTAAAAGGGCAAGGGAAGGTATGTCATTACAGTATTACACATGCTGTTTCTAAAACTAGGCCCAAAATTATAGCTAAAAAGCAGAAAATATTTTGAATATTTCTAAGCAGTCAATCAGTTCTGTCTGAACATATCACCTTCTGAAATTGGGGCCCATCAAAAAGAAATAATATATTTTAGAGATAAAAGTATGACATATAAAATTTTGTTACAAACTATAATAGACACAGAATACGTAATTTTATGGTACTAAAAATCAGTCCTTGATGCTAAAGTTGTTTCCTAGTACACAGAGACAAAATATAGGGCAGCCTATAAAAGGAACAAGAAATTTTGATTTTAAAAGAACAGAGGCATAAAATAAAAACAATTAATGGTCTAGGCATCTATTATTCTTAAAGCCAAAGTCCATAACCACAGCAGCCTAGGACTGGAGTTTTACAGGGCATGCACATTGGACACAATGATCTCCCAAGGCGTGCTGGGGAGTGTTCACGTCCTTTTGGCTGATGGTGATTAGGAAAGAACCAGTGTGTCACATACTGCAGGCTAGCAACTGTCGAGTTTTTATGACCATCAGTGCAGATGAGAAGTTTGTACAAAAGGGTCTATTCACCCTCTGTTTCAGAATTTCAAACAAACACAAGCAGCAAACCTAGGGCAACTATTTCTCTGTACTACAAAAGTGTCAGGCTGCCATTTCCCACAAAGCTTTACTTGGTTTTGGTGGCAAAAAGTCAGCTTTGTTGAAGAGCAGAATGGGTAATGTGGACTGACCCCCCTTCATGTCTGTAAATTTGGGAGGGTGAGGAAAGTGGGATACAACATAGCCTTTTCCTACCCAGAAAGTGGAGGAAAAGTTCTAGCTCCTTCCTTGAAGACTCAGAGGAGGAAAAACATGATTAAGGGTGGAAGGAACAGGGACAGGTTCCTCTCACAGTGGATACGATGTGAAGGCATAGGTGGAACTCACACGTTTGGTGACAAAACAGCCCAAACTGTGCCCTGCAACTCTCAGTTGGGCACATGGTGGAAGAGAGCATATGAAAAAAGTGAAGGGGTTGCCAAGATCAGACACTAAAAAAACCCCAAACCAGAACCTCAACAATCCCACCAGAGCCAAAATGGCACATGCACTGGTATCACACTATTTTTTTGATGCCAGCACACTCCAGCAGCTCTTAGTGCACCAAAGCCAACCTGCAGGACCACCAGTCCCGTGTCACCCTGGGGCCAATGGTGATGCTGCAGGAGCGCAATGGCACTGGATGGGATTCCTGGGAGCCACTGAAATTTTCTTTCCAAGCAGCTGTGACAAATCAGGCTGGCAGTACAGTGACTGGTGGGGAAAGTTATGCAAATATATGAGTGGGTTACTGCTCCACTGGGGAGAAAGTCCTATTTCAGACCTGCTAGAGTGACAGCTATAGCAGAATACTGTCAGGTAGACAGTAAATAATACTGACAATACCCTCAACCTTACAACATACATTTGCAGGAATCCTACAGAGAACACCTCAGTGATTCTCCTTAAAGTATGTTTTTGTCTTTTTCTCCTTAGTTTTTGTCAAGTTCTGATTGTAGGTTTAAAAGAAATCCAGCCATGCCATTCTGAGCCCATAAAGCACTCCCTAGGAGCACTCAGGACTGCCCAAAAGAGCTTTCTCCCCAAACCAGAGGTTCATCTCACTACAGCTACTACATCTCACTACACCACTGTGTGAGGCTTCTGCAGGGCAGGCTGAATACTCAGCCCAGCTCCTCTCCCCAGAGCAGACTGTACATCCTCACTGCCCCCTTCGCAAAGCGCCCGGAAGAGAAAGCCTACGCACCCTGCACTGCCCCAGAGGTCTGGTTCACACACAAGTCACAGCCTCATCGCCACAAGATTTCTCATAAAACCCAAAATGTGCAGATCCCATTCTTTCAACAAAAAAACAAATAATAGGCACTTAAATCTTGTATTTAGCTCCTTACTTACTACCTACATATTACTAGCTTTATAAATTTTCTCTAAACAGAAGTTGTTTTCATGTATCGCAGCTTTAAGGTAAAAGGCTGCAATACAGACATAAACACTCATTTCTCGACATTCATGTTTTGAATGTATGTATATATTATGCTGCTTATAACTTTTCCCTACCACTACTCACAGCAACAGGTTTCCTTCGGGGAAAGTAGAGGTAGCACAAGTAGATACTGGAATCAGCATAGCAGTAGAGTTTATGAAGGCCATACATAGAACTGGATTTTTTTGTTATTTTGGGGGTGGGGTTTTTTTGCGCCCCTGAGCTTGTTGCAGGGACAGAGCACACTGTCCCTACTGTGTGGCAGCAGAGAAAGCAGGGGTAATCCAGTTACACTGAAGCAACCGAACAGGCTGTTGTATGCACAGGCAGATTATGATGTGGGGTGTGTGTGCTGTAGTCTATTTCGCATACACGTAAAGTGTTTGCAGTTTAAATTTGAAAGAACAAACCCACAGAACTACTGACACAATGTGTCTTAGAAAGTATATTTACTCTGCTCGGGATTTTGCCCAGACTAAAGCAATAGCAGGCCCCACCCCGAGCAGACAATGAAACTGTGTAATAAATAACCTATACAAGACTGCAATTACAATATTTTTTTACATAATATAGGCTAGATAATGTTTTGCTTGGATGACACATACATCCCAAATTGATCTAGAAAACAAGTGTGCATCCAGGGAATTTTTTTCTTTCAAATAATCCCAACGCCTAAGTTAATACTGCATAGAAGCAGGGTCACTCACATGTTCATGTGTGGGAACAGCCCTTTCAGCACAGCCTCATTCTCACGAGCTGATGGAGGAATGCGAAAAAAAAAAGATAGCTGGATATGAGACTGGATGTAACATGGCTGAACCTGTAAGGATATTTCTCTTCAGTCTCTCAGTACCTTGTGCAAGAAGGACCTGCTGCCTTGGGCTGGGAACATACTCTGCCACATGCACTCACACAAACTTTATGATGGTGTGAAATTGCACTGGCATTACATTTTTTCAGGATTTTACGGCTTAGCAGAAATGCTGCTTGGAGACCAGCCTTAAAGTGGAGCAAGGATGGCACCCAGTGGCCGAACAGATTCATCTCAGAAAAACATGTCTCCACTCTTCACTTTTGAGAGTTTTACTTATAAAAAGATTCTAGCTCTAATATCAACTCGTTGGAAGTGTCAAACGCCTTTAAAGAACACTGCCTTCTTCCTTTGGGGGACATTTATGTTTCTTGCTGTAAAATACTAAAAAAAAGTCTATAGAAATATTCCCATCAATAATTTAAAATCAACATAAGCAAACATTTAAGACAAACAACTGCTTGCAGCTGGAACACTGCTTAGAGGCAGAAATAAAGAAAAATATTTTTTCCATTTGTAGGGTGTATGCTAGGAAAAAAAAATTCCTGTTTTTAAATTCAGTACAACTAAGTTGTTAATTTTAAAATTAACATTGATAATATCAATGCCAACTAGAAAGTTTCTATCTAAAATAAAGTTTGGTGAAAAGCAACTTGATTTTTTAACCAGAAGATTCCTAGGTATAATTCTCAGTCTGCTGGGGCTATAGAACCAATCAAGCACAAATAAATAAGGAATAATTTAAAATGTGAAATATTTTGTATTTTTTATAGATTTCTTTGAAAATTTATTTCCTCCATGAGATAAAATAAATGCTGCAATGGTCTTTCTGGAGAAGTTGGAAATGCAGGTCTCAGAAGAGTGAGCTGTCACATACAGGGCCAGCCTAAGGGATGTCTTATCAATTGTGTGGGGAATAATTTGCTCCTCGTTGGTGGCAAAATAACTTTGATTAAGTCACACTGAAGAACTCCTAAATTACCATCTTTCACTCAAGTACCTCAAATTTTTAAATTATGCTGGCCCACTTTCAGTGCATGAGTCTTTGCTAGATAAATTTTTCTTCCTGTTTGAAAATCTTTCCAAATAGAAATTCCGAAGTATGTCACTGACTGAAGTACACTACTTTATTATTTGACAAGTGTTGATATTTTTTTTCCTTTTTAAATCATTCATCAGATATCCCTCTGGCTTGCATGGCAATTTAAATATATTCCATGCCTTATCACTTTTTGCATGGTTGCTGGCTACCTAGTGTAGCAATGTTGAATCATGTTTATTCCTTGATGTTTTCCATCTGACAAGAGATTCTTATGGAGTATGATGACTGATCAGATTGAAGGACAGACATCAGGTCTGTTGGGTAATACATTATTTCACCTTCACTTGGGGAAATACTGTGTTCCAACAATTGCTTTTTCTGACTTGTTTTTCTAAGCATTCTCAAGACCTGGGCCAATTGTGGTTTTTGCATATGGAAACAGATGCAAGAAACACAAAATTTCCCATGTGAATAACAAAAATCCAGTATCTGAGAAAAGTAGCAGCATGCTTTTTTTAGTATGGACAACTTAATAATCCTAAGTGTTTTATTATTTCTCTGCTGAAAATATCGGTTGTTTAAGTATCACTGTATTACTGTGCATAATTACTAAGAAACTGAAAAACAGCCACTATTAAAGGCAATAAGTCAGTAATATTTTCAAACACTTGGAATGTTTTTTTTTTTAGTACTGTAAGTATTAGAGTATAGCAGAAATAGAATTATCTAGATCAATTGAATTCTATTTTAGCTTTAGAGAAGAAGGCTTTTCTAAAGTAACTAGTACAAAGACTGTTTTGATCATGCATATATTTTAATTTTCTGTTATTTTCATTGATTAAAGTTTATTACTTTTTGAAGTATTTAATGAGGAGATTTAAGCTCTGGTCTAACTATGAAGTAGCTGATCTTAGAACTAGTTATTTATTATTTAATATTTCTAGTTACTGTGTGTCTTTACTCTGCAGTTAGAATATAAATGTTGATTTTTCACTTTTTAAAAAACCATAACCCTTAAGATCTCTTCTTTTTAACCCACAGTGTAAATGTATCCAAAAATTATTCCGTGTAGCATAAACACATAGGAATAAATATATTTTGCCTTTGCATATTAAAAAAATTCCACAGAAGTTCCTTATTGAGTTCTGCAATGCCCTCGCCCTGAAGCAATCCAGACCAGAATCTATTCCTTGCTGAAAGAAGACTTCTCTTTTAAGAATTCATTTAATGACTTGTGCTAAACTCATAAATTAACAGAAAAAGTTGTCTGGGCATGGTTATATGATTAAATTGTGGGCTTTATCTAGCTTCCAGGCCACAGGCTTCTTTCTTTTGCCTTAACTCTCTCAAATCATATACAGTTTTTCCTCAAGAGAAACATTTATTTTAAAACAGGATTTACTTATCTCCGACACTAGAAAATAAAATGGTTTTGTGCAGGCTTATCATACAAATGCAATACAGCTGCATCACACAAATTTGTTGCAGTCCAAAAGCAGAGCTGTTAAAACCTTTCACAGATGTTTTAATATTTTTGTCCCCTCTTTTCAAACGGGGAACCAAAACATGAAGCAGTGCCCTGCCCTGCTCAGATGATTTGGCAACACAAGGGCAAGGAGCTTGCCCAGTTAGACTACAAACATTCAGAGGGTGGAGGTATCCTCACAACCACTACAGCCTCCCTTGAGCTCCTCCAGAGCCAACAGGCAGGGCTGGCTGGACCCAGGAGGGCAGCTCAGTGCTTGAGCCTCACCAGGCTAAAATACTCCTTGTAAACCTTCCCTCCACAACACCCTGGAAAATTCATACTCTATTTGCCCTGGAGGGAAGGGAACATTTTACTCTGGGAGCTCTATGTTTTCACCTGAAACAATAAATGTGACTATTTTAGAAATACAAGAGGAATCTTTTCAGTGACCTTTTGCAGCAGTGTAATCTCATCTTGATTACATGTGAAGGCAATAAACTCAAATGCCGAAATTTCAGTAAAACTGAATGTTTAAATTTTTGAAACCAAATTCAGAATTCCCACTAGCTTTTTCTGTTAACTATTCCTTGAATTAGGGTAGGCACTGCAGTATGGCACCAGTCTAGCAGGACAGCTCCAGAAGTATTGCCAGCTAGGTGCCCCTCATGTCTCTGACATGTAAAATTCATCTGACTTTCTTTATTTCTGATAAAACTCTTCATGGAAGAAAATAAGCAAAACCCCTTAGGGAATAATATTTGAACTGAAAAAACATACCAAAAGGTGCACTCCTTTCTGCTTTGGTGAGCTGCGCATTGGAGATTCCCTGACCCAGAGAACATCAGTCTCTGTTTACGTTTTCCTTCTGCTAATTCATCGTTTCAACTCAGTAACATCTACAGTGATAGGTCATACAGTTTAACTACTAGTTTGCTGAAGAGACATTTTTAATCACATTAAAATCTCCACCCTAATTTCATTTGATGTCCCTAAATCCTGGCATTTTATAAGAAAATACCATGAACAATCTTTCCCTACTCCACTTCTCCATGCCATTCCCTGTTCCCTGAAACTGGGAAAAAATTGAACTACAGAGTACTTGCCTGAAGTCAGATGACAGCCTCACATTTCAGAAACTAGTATAAACACTCATTATTTTATTTTATCATTGTTTATTATTTTTAGTGTATGCAGTGTGTTCTTGACTTCTTATTTCCATGACAACCGAAGACATGCTCACATGTCAAAGTGTACAAAATAACACAATAAATGAAGACCTTGGTTTTATGAATTGTGAAACTATTAACACGGTGCTTTACGTCCTGTCTTATGTGGGCCGTGGATGTGGAAAAGCAGAGAAATAAACTGTGTTTTACATCTTGTGATCATGTACCTTTCTCAAAAGGGAAAAAGGGAGCGCAATTCAATTTTAACACTTACGCCCTGATTAATCTCAAGTTTTTCTTTAGGTTTTTTTTTTCCTATTGTTGCTATTCTCAGTGGAACCTGAGCAGCTGGAAGAGCACTAGGCTCAGTGCCAGCCTTCACCCTGCTGTGATGGCCAAGGGGAAGTGTGTGTGAGCGGCCTTGGAGGCCAATCTGCAAAATCCCGCAGAGTGTGAAGAGCTCCGTGTTTCCCCACACACATGGCTGGGCCCGCGGCTCGCAGTGCTGGTGCTGCAGTGTGACCACGGGCTTGTGGGTTTGGTAAACACAGGTCACCAAGCAGATTGACACAGCCGTGCAATAAAACAGCAGCAATGCATAACCCCCCCATATTCTATGGCAATATTTCATAAATGGTCCAAAACAAAGGCCAGATTGCCTTTCTGAAAGTTAATTACTGCAGAAGACTATGAAGTAATTACTATAGACTACTAAAAATTACTTAATTACAAGCTGGTATAAGTAATTAAAGCAGTTCTAAATTGAAAGATGACAATAACATAGCCAAGGAATGCCTTCCCTATTGTTTCAAAGATTGAAGATAAAATCAGTACAAAAATTCCATTTGTTTTCATTGTGCTGCATTGTTAGACATTTAAGGGTGCATAAGGCATGAATAACAAACGTTAAATCATACATAACTCACTCCAAGTATCAAATTCACATAGATACATCATCTTTCATTGATTCAACTGTCTACATTGTCATATACAGTAGCAGTCTTAAAAGTTGTTTCTTGTTTGGTTCAACTCTTTTCATCATTCTGTAGTTAAATGAGTGTTTTTAAGAAAGACTCAGAAGCCTCTCTATGTGAAGGTAGATCTTAAATAGCCATACCTCAGGCTACAAAATCGAGAAACGCAGAAATTGTTATTCATGCTACATTTTGAATTGAAGGTTCTGTAAAGCAGGTGATATATTATTTTCCATTGTGTATCTCTCCTGTGTACTGTTTGACCTAAAAAAGGGAATCTCTCACAGGGCTATAAATAATGCATTGTAGTCATTAAATATTGATCTGGCTTATACCATTGACAGCTGTGCAATTAGGCTTGCTTCTTAAAAATAGCTTCTTGTACATTGCCCATAATAGGACAGCGTTTACATATTCTCTTTGGAAACTACACTGGTTAAATTTAAAGGTGATGTGTGTTTGTGGAGCTGCTTGCTAAGCCACAGGACTTGTTCATTACTGTCTCATAATTTGCTATAAATATCCTGTCCTGGACACAATTCTATGTTCTTTACTCATGTATCTATATTTGTCTAACACATAACTATATTTAGGTTTGCAGAACCTGAATTTCAGTAAGAAGAAACCTGGCGCTATAGGACAATGCTATAAGATAGCTTCAATCTTAGATTAATCAGATTTCAATTATCTGTTCCAATGACTCAAATATTTATAGCACTAGCACCAGTACACAATGGAAATGACAGAATAGTCTTTTAAGCCTAAAATATAAGGAGAACTAAGTTGCCACAGTTTTTAAAATCTTAGCTATTCTAAGTTCTTGAAAATAAAATTAATATTGATATGGGTATGATTCAATGGTGCATTACTTTAGCTTATCCTGACAAAATTCAGTTTGAATTTAGCACAGTTATGTAGATGCAAGTGAGGAAAAGCATTGTGATAAATCAGGCTGAAGACTTCAGACATTCTCAGAAAAATTTGCACTCAAGGTGATGGGGTTTTTTGTTTTACTTGCAAATGTCCATGAAAAGTAAAGTTTAGTTTTTCTCCCTGTATCTGGAGGAATAGTATCAGAAATCTACCTAGCACAGTAATGCAGCACATATCAGAAAACCTAAAATATATTATGCAGACTGTGTGAATTTAACAGTATATTCAATTTAAATTTTTCTTTGGAAGCCATCAAGCTAAGCCTAAAAATTAAAACCAAAAATCTAAAAATATTTAGTAGCCAATTGTATGACATGGTCCATTTTCATACACTCATGTTTTATTGTTCCATACTGTGAACTTCCCTCTGAATTTTTCCAGCTCCACCAGCAATAGTGCGTTGCACTTTTTCCCAGATAAACATCTGGAAAAAGGTATTTAATTCCTTAAGGGTTTCTTATTAAGATGGGGTTTTCTTCATTAATTCTTAGATGGGACTAAAACAGAAATAAATGTTATTTTACAGAACCTGGTCATAGTGATTATGCTTAATTCTTAAAAAGATACCAGGTATATTTGTGAATTTGTATGTTTGTGAATTCATCCACTAGCAGTAAGAAATTATTGATGAAATTTCAAGTAAAAAAAAAAACTTTTACTAGTCTGCCTAGGCTTTCTATAGTGCAATAAAATAATTCACAGGTAAAAACCAGAGGAAAAATAAACTTCAAGTAGACTTGCAATTTTTCACTTTTTATCAGAATATTCTTGAGATCCTAAGCAAATAAAACTTAATGGAAAAACATTTTATGAAGACTATAAAAAAAAAGATTACAAAAAGGGAAAGAAAAAACTTGTACAACAAGAGTATGTAATTATTTCCAAGCTGCTGGGATCCAGTTACAGTATGTTTGGGGTAATATGTTGAGAAGTTGTCAACTCAAACGTATTGTCCCTCCAAAGTCATTAATTACTGCTGGGTGCTGTGTCAGTCAGGAGCCAATAGTGAGCTCCTGGCATTACTCTCATTTAGATGTTTCTATCGTGCGTGTGTCTGCTCTGACTGAACCAGGACATTGGGTAAATCGTAACAGACGTTTGCTCTGACATCTGCCAATAAATCACCAGAGAGAGGGGACAGTTCTAGCCCCAAACACCCCCAGAGGGAGGGATGGTTTATTAGCCAGTCAAGTCTAGAAGATGACCCTAATATAACAAAGGGCTTATACAAAATATAACAATATAACGAACAGAGAAAAGAACAGTGATTTCAGGGTAGGATGCCTTGGGAGACCTCAGCAGGAAGAGCGGTTGCAAGCAGGGAGATGGGAGTAATTTCATCCCACAGATGGATGGCCCTCTCTGGGGATGAGCTCCGTGTCACAGGCCCACAGGACATGCTGGTTGTCTCTGGGATTTTGTTCTTCTGTTTTGTTTACATCCAGTGATGTAAAAGCATTAACAAAGACTACTTGAGACTCATTTTGTCAGGAATTGAAAATGAGACAACTGGATATAGGCAAGGGAAAATTTTTCTGAAAAAGTAGTTTAACTTACTTTAGGCATAGTTTGGTTATATTCCTTATTTTCTCATCTATGTTCTTTATTAGAAATGTGTCTTTTGGAGTTATTAATGAATAAATGCTTTTCATTTCCTTTTACCTTATTATTAACCATTAAATGGATAGTTGCATGCCTTCAAGGTAAATGGATAACAAAAAGACATTTCTTACTTGGAGACTGATCTATCTATTACTGAAGTCACCTGGGAAAACAAGTAGTATAGCTTCTCATCACATGAGCATCTGAGTCCAAAGAGTAACATAGCAGGCTGTTATTTCAACTACATAGACTATGAAGGAGAGTTGTCTTTCAGTGGCTGCCAGCAATCAAGTGTGGCCCTCTTGTATACACAAAGATACTGGTGGAATCCTGAGAGGCATAGAAAGTATATTACAGGTGCTTATTCTAAGCTAAATGGAAATACAAAAACAAAATAGAAAATTAATGAATCTTTATCCCTTTCTTTCTTCTCTCTCTCAACATTTAGCTCTTTTTGCCAAACACTGAATACAACTTATTGCGCACACACAAGTATTTCCTGTAGTGTTGGAATGATCTTCAAGCAATACTTCAGTAATCTCATCTTCAGCGTACACAAGTGTGGGTAACCGTACCAGTAACTACAATCGAGGGAGAATATTACACCCTTCTCACCAGGTATCAATACCGAGTCTTAAGGCACAGCCATCATTTGAGCAATAATCTACAAACTAATTAACTAGCAATAGCTGCCCTTCCTCAGCCCAGAAAACTCATCAGTACCAGCTCTATGCCAGCCATGCTTTCTCCCTTTCACCACAGCCATCCCCATGGTGCAGAAAGCAGGTTGCAGCCTGGCAGCTGAGTGTCAAAATAACCACTCAACAGCTATTTTTCAGCCAGACAGATGCCAGGGTTCCAGAGCAGAGAATGCCAGCAGTGTGGGGTCACAACAGTCCAGATCTCCTTCCCAGACCTTGCTACTGTCTCTGATGCACTTTGTGTCCAGGAGACCATCAGTGATACCCACCATGAGAGCCTCCCAAACAGCTCTGAGGAGCCTGCTACCAGCATTGCCTCCTCATAGCCAAGGGAAGCATCACCAAGTTTCCCAAGTGCCTCGTCAAGCACGAAAAGACAAACAGTCTATCACAAAAGCAGCTCTGGAGTGCTGGCAGTGATGAAAGATCAAGGTTGCTGCTCCCCCCACTCTCTAGCCCATGGCGAGGCAGGATTCAGTGAGAGCATATAGTTATTGGTCCCTACCAATGCTACACTCAGAACGCATCACTTTCACATTCTGCCCAGGGTGCTTACAGGAGTTAAAAGATTCCTCACCTTCCTGTCCAGCCTTCTGAGCCTATGCATAATTTGGATAGGGAATGCTTTGCTTTTCTAGTAAACGCAGGGTAGCTTCCACACTATAAGCATGTGAAGTCTCAAGTTCCTCTCTTTCTCTCTAGTCTCTGCCTCATCTCCTACATGGTATGACTTCCCTGTGATGGTTCCTGCTGAGGAGGCCACCAAACCCACACTGACATACGGTGCCAGTAGCTGCTGCTGGGATGATGGGACTTTGCTGCTGGGCACACACCACTGCAACTCTTGATCCTTTGAAAGAAACTTTCCATCTTCCCTGCTTAACAGCCTTACACATAATATATCCTTTGTAAATGATTTTTAAGTAATATTTTCTGCTTATGACGTAAAACTTCTCTCAGATAATCTACACTAATATCAATTTACTGTTATATTTTCAGAAATAAGTAGAAACTTAAATCTTACCTTGAATTTATCAACTTCTGCCTTTGAACATGTTGCATGATAAGACAACACCTGCCCCAGAACAAAAGATAAAAAACATTTTCATACACTTGACAAGTAGAAATATCAGGGCGCTCTACTGCTGTCTAATCAATTATGTTTACAGCCAATTTAATTAGCATTTATGTGATAATTCAGTTCTGATTGACAGCACATAATAGCTAATTGCAGGTTATCAGGCATGCATTTGGCATTTATATTGCAGGGAATTTTATAGGGACTAATGGACAGTAGGTAGTTTAATATTTTAAGGATTCCTACATTATTCTCCTGGATTTCTACAATCAAAAGAGAAACAATTTAATGTAAAAAAGTACAGTAGATTTACAGACTTTTAATAATGCCTTTTGCTATACTGAAAAGCTTTAATACCTATACTAGCAGCACATCACCATATCAAAATATCAGCATCTCTGTGCTATGTCTGACATTCTCTTCAATGCCATTCTGGAGATGGCAGCATCAAATAAAATGCACAAAGTACTGCACACCTGCTCTTATTACCTACTAGTATGCATCCGTTTATATGTAGTACATTCTATCCTTACAGGATGATACAAACATTAAACAAGAACTGCAGAAGGTGCAAGAGCCATCCTGTGTTTGGGACCCACCACGGTCTCTGTGTATGGGACGAGCTGCTGGTCCATGAGGGAGCTCCCAGAGCCAGAGCAGTCCCAGCAAGGACAGGTCCTCCTCCCCGCGCTCCATCACCCAACTTGCTCATGTGCTGTAGCTTTGATACATGCTTCTCGTTTTGAAATAATCTTCATCTATTAATGTCTCTGTTATTCATACCAATACCTAAACTGTATCTCATAAGCTTTGACTTGTGATACCTTGTGGCAATAAGTCCCAAGACGTATTTACTCTTATCGCTTTTACAGATGCCACCTTTTACAGTAATAAGAATTCATTCCTGCACTATAAAAGAACAAATAACAAACATAAACTCATTTGTTCTGTACCCCATTTTACTTTGTATAATTATATATCATGTCCTTTCTCAAACAGTATCTGTTTTTCTGTCCAACCATATTGCAACTTCTCTCAGATATTGGTAAAATTAGTCAAATTACATCTTCTGCTATGACAGATTACCCTTAATACCAAAATTCTCATCAAGCTTCTCCTTGACCTGTGTTCATTATACCCCCCTAGATTTTAAAAGTCTTCCTTAGTATTTATTATTCTAATCTTTTCATCATTTGCAAATTTTGTGTCCTTAATATAAAAAAAGTATTTAGCCTGGCTTTGAATCATGACAACCTTTCCTATCATTTATTTATGTTTTGCTATTCTATTTATTAGTCAATCTTACCAGAATGCTATATCAAAACCTGCATCAGTATATCTGGATAAGAATCTTATTATGATATATAAAAAGTTGATTTATTTTACATCTGGTATCAATGTAATTTTCAAGTGCCATTCATTGCCATTATAGCTAAATACATAAATACTAATGAAGTATTCTATTACTGAAAAATGGATTCACATTCCTTCAGCTTATATCATTCTACTGTTCCATACATTTCTCCTGCATCTTCCATCACTTTAAGCAAATATTACCAAGAGTTTTTGCCCATTTATAGAAAGAATTACTCTTCATTGAAGAATAGTGGCTATTTATCAAACCTATACTCTGCATGAAATATACGGTTATTAGTCTTTTTTTAGTTCAAAAAAAGAACCTGTATTTTAAACCAAAAATTTTTAATTTTCTTTTATTTCAGTAGCAAATAACAAACTTCTGTGTTAACTTTCATCCCTACGTATCTGTGTGTGACATCTAGCACTGCTTGTTTTGCTTGCTGGGAGAAGCATTTATTCTAAGGTGTCATACTGCACAAGTATCTGGGACATAGAAGGACTTACTCTAATTCATAACTATGACATGTGAAGTATAAGACATCTTGCAGGAGGCCGGAAAAGGTAAGCTTTTAACTTTTCCTCCTAAATGGGTAGATATATAGAAATAATAAAGAAAGCCACTTACACTTAGAATTTCTAACAACAGTTTTACTGACTTTGGAAAGCCTGTGTGCATCACAGGGTACAACCCCACTATGCAGATTAATATCTCCAACCCTAAAGCAACCAAAAAAAAGCTTCTTTATAGCAATTCAGTTGAGTTTCATTTTTGTTTTAATAGAAAAAATTTCATATCTCCTTCAGGCCAATGTTATTTTTGTGGTTCTTATTGTAATGGTGAGTACTGGATAAACTCAAAGGAGTTACCCTGGTAAAAGGTGCACACATCAGGGATAACTAGATCATTTTCTTCTCTTAACACATGTGAAATTTAAAACAATACCAAAATCTTAAGTGATGTTACCCTTTCCTCAGAGCAATGTTTTAAGATTAATCAGTCTTGCGTAATGCTTTTTGAAAGATCCGAAATTTCATTCAAACCACTCTTAATTATTGCTGTAGCAGGAATAATGTAAATTTGTAAAGCTATCCTCAAAACTCCAGGCTTTTTCTCACCAAGGTTATTTTTAAGACAATAATGTTTAAAATCTCCAGAGATATGATAGACAGCAGTGCTCTATATTTGAATCTGGTTAGAGAAGTTTAAATAATTATAGTTTTTTTGAATATAGTGGGCTCTTTTACATGTGACACTTAGGAGCAATAAAATGTTTCGTGAAGATGTACACATACGTCAAGAGCCACAGACTGTTTTGCCCAGGATTTCTTCACTTGGTCATACATAATTGTGTTGTTGATACCCAGGCCACAAAAAATAACAAAAGCCTAATAAAAGAGAAAAAAGAAAGTCAATTATGAATCAATTATAATACAAGCACAAAGATGAATACTGGCTTAATCATTAAAAGAAATTGCATGGAAATACTAGGAATAATCATGTTTAAACAGGTTATCTTAGGAATGCAGGTGAGTCACTGGCCTCCAGATGAGACATTAGATGCCAGAAACTTGTTTTAATTCGGATGCCACCTTCTAAGTGAGGATTTCTGAGAATTACTGTTGAACCACAAATATAGACAAGGTATTCTCCCCCCCTCCCCTGAGTGGACTGAAGCAGATTACTCAGAAGTACCAAATCCTACTGAAAAAGTACGTTAATGCTGAACTGAATGCCTCTTACTTCAAACAGTCGTTGGTCAGCATCGTCAAAGGATTTCCCATCAAGCCTGTTCAACACTTGAGCTACCCCTTTAAGAAAGAAAGAAAGAGAAAGAGTTAATATGAATTATAATCTTCATTCATTATTTCACAATGCAGAATGTTTTATTCATTGGTAAAATGTAAAACAGGTATTTCAAACTGAAAAGTAAAATGCAAATATTTATTCTGAAAATTATTAAACAGAGACGTGCAATAGTTTGATTGTTTTGATACCAGCACTTTCAGCTGTTATTCATTACTCTCTAAGTATACTGCAAATCTAAAAGTTACTCACAATGCTTTTCACAAAAGGTTAAAGATTTATTCTAGAAAGAACTTGATCACTTTGCTAATAGCAATCACATAAATGGTCCTAAAAATTTGGAGTTACCAATATAATTTGCTGAATCAGTACCTTCATTCCTAATATCTTAGTTGGTTTAGCATCACCTCAGTATATAAACCCTTTTTTACTCATGACTGGTTCATTAATTTACTGAACCAATGAAAAAATGCGTTTTCCAAACGAATACTGCTTTCTACTGCAACAAACATTTCTATTTCATTTAGCTACAATAAGCCCTTAGAAAAATACTGTAAGAGTAACTAGCTGTCAACAGTTCAGATTATTTCTGCTTCTTGAAGATAATGTGCACTTCACAACAAACAACAAGATGTATTTTTAAAATACTCAATTCCCATATCATCTCTGCTAAAGAAGCTCGAAAATCCTGCATGACACCAAGTACCTTCAGCAATGCACTACTAATCTCAGCTCTCCCTGACAGCCACAATGCACAGGGATCTAACTCTTACCCTGACAGTAAAAATTGCTATTGTTTTGACGTCAGTTCTTCTGTGGAAAGTTAGCGGAGGAATCTGGCACAGTTATTTACAAACACTCCTTTTTGTGCCAAAAGCAGGTAATAACACAGGGCCAGATCCTGGTGTAGCATAGCTGTGAAGCATCCTGTCAAAGATCCCATAAAACTCTGTCTCATCCTGATCCAGCAACCACCACTGCAACAGGCAACTCCGACCACTGCTATGGCCCCTGCCACAAGTCTTCCCTGACTGCATCTATAATTTATCATTAGAAGGAAATGACCACTTTGCCTGACTGCAGAAACAGTTGCCCATGTGCTAAAGAGGGAGACCCAAGAAAAACATCAATGCATATACAACATTTTTCACTAATATGGTTAGAATTTCAGTTTTCATCTCCTTAAAGTTCAATACAATATATAACTTAACAATGACACAACTGGAAAGCTGAAAAAGTCCATACAGTATCCAAGTCAAAACATCCCTTCTTGGATACTTAGCATGCATCCTAGGTACCGTAACTTCTTAATAATATTCAGCTGGGAAAAAGAAGAAAAAGGAACATAGAATTAAAAAGACAGAACTAAATTTACATTCGCACAAAAATTATGCAGCCATGAGGAAAGCCTTACCAATTATTTGGTGGGTGCTGTTCCATATAGGAACACACAGAACAGATCTTATGTGAAAGCCAGAAATTTGGTCAGCCTAGAATGTAGAAATAAGAGCTTTCATTAGTGGTGCTATTTGCAGCCTTTTAAATCATGGTCATAGAAATGTCAAGGAGTAAGTTTACATTTATAAACGTCATTTCATATGAATCAGCTCTAAGAACAAATTCTGCTGAAACTTCATTCACAGTAACCAAAAGCCCTAAGGATTATTCTAAAAATCGCCAAAGAAAATACAAACATTAGCATCTT
>WEIT01031074.1:1959-18061 GCA_013389985.1 Dryoscopus gambensis
AATACTAAGATCATCAGATACCTTTATGATATAGTTTTCAAAATAATTAATACCACATTAATGTTGCACTGTGTGAGCCATTCAGTCTGGGGCTGCAGTAAACTCTTCCCCTGAATACAGTCCCAACCAGCCAATTCTCATGCAGTCAGTACCTCAAGCCAGTCTCCTGGTTGTATTTGATTTGCAGTTTATGCAGCTTCATTCAGCTCCCATTGAAGTCACCAGAAGGGTTCCCCAGGAGGCTTAGCCAGCAGTTTCTAGCACTGTGTAAGAATCCACATCATAATAACTTGGAGGGATCTCCCCTATTTACAGCCCTCACCACACACATCTCAGGAAGGTAGCTGCAAGCAATAGTTTATCTGTATCCTCATCACTACTGCTTGCCAAATATTTTGTTGACTGTTTTGGTGTTTTTCCCACCTGTTCAGACAAACTGGCATAGCACACAATGCCTTGAAAGAAAACAAAACAAAAAAAAAATCACACTTGATAAAAATGTTTAAAGTTCAAATTCTGGTTTTGAACAAAATTGTCTCTGTTCTTGGGTACTGACGGTGGTGAAAATTACATCTATTATTTCAAAAATGTAGTGAGCACTCAGCGTGTTTTTCAGGCAGTACTTTACTCCAAATATCTTAAAGCCTAAATACAGGATGAAAAATCATCCAAGAGTATCACTGGGTACAATCGTGTAATAATGCTGTGCATATTGCTCTCTGAGTACCTTCTTGGCTACCTTTTTTTAATTTGTGAACTGCTCTGGGCTTAAATTGTGACTCCATTTTTTGTTTCAGATGTTGTTGGGCTGTTACAAGTTTTCTCATTTTGACCCAAATTAATATTTTAATTTTCTGCAGAAGTACTCAATTGCTTAAATCTAAGTGTGAAGAACTGAGGAGGAGGTGCATGTGTTTTTGTTGGCTGGGAATAGAAAAGATTGTACTCTTTTGGATGGACTTGCATTAAGAATATTATTCATACACACGGCAAGATATGAGTCTCATTTACTCCCAATGCCAGAACTTAAGAGCTCTTTAGAGCTGTCCAAATCAGACTGAACTGCTAGGGGGAATGCAAAATCATTGACCATGTTGTTTCTTTGGACTTGCTTAGCATTAAGTTCCGTGGCTGATGCCAACCAAAGAATACATGAATTCCCTTCAATGTCGTGGCACAACCGCCCTGATGTCACAGGTTTGAAATAAGATCCATGCAGACACAATTATTTACTCTTTCTGATCCAGCTGAGATAAAGCTTAACTTGTAATCATTACTGGAGGCACACTGGAGAGTTTTGAATGTTGTGAGTGATCAGACAGACCAAAAGCATATGAAACAATGCAGGAGAAATTTGACATTAAACAATAACATCCTTTATTGTCCTAGCTGTTGTAATTCAATTCTAAGGACAAGACCTAATTAAGTACTAGAAAATATTCCCTAATATTTATGTCATAAGATAAAGGGGGTTGAAAAAGTTTGACTTTATGGTACAAAGCAGTTGGAGACTATACAGACCATTATTTTTTGGTTTACATATTTATATAAGTCTTCATTTTTGGTAATAAAGTACTATTTGTACTTTATCTTTTCACTGAATAGCTACTGGAATAAAGAAAATGTGCTCCAATCACTTTTCTTTCATTTTTTATTCTGGAATCCTTTTACCAGCTGCTTGTAAAACATGCAGTGGGGGGATTAGACTGTCACTGTTGAGGTAGTAGGTAAGAAGTAACCCGAATTTAATTACTGTGTGTATCCTCTCATGCTTATTGATTTTTCTTCATCGCTTCAGTGGATATTTTCCTGGTTTACACCAGTGTAAATGTAAATGTGAGTAAGATCAAAATCAGGCTGCAAAGATTTACACATCTTAAAACAAATATAAGTTAGGAAATAAAAATATATATTTGTGTCTTTGTTTTGCTTACAGTTTTAAGGAATAATCAGAACAGTTTGCATTGTTTTGGTAGCTATATTTTAAATATGTCATGATAAATGGATAAATATAGGCCTGTTCACACATGCACTAGAGTCAACAGTAAGAAGATCTTGCCTTCAATGAGGAGAACACGGCCTTTACAAGCCTGAGCTAAGCATAGTAAGAGCCATTTTCTGTCAGCATGACAGAGCACTGCTCTAGCATTTTTTTCCATTTGCCATTTTTGTCTTTTTAGTTCCATTTTATAATTAATGTAAAAATAAATGCAGTAAAGCAAGCAAAGGAGACATATTGAGAGGAGGGTGGGATCAGAGTAGGAATGCAAACTGGGGCAATAACTCTGACTTCCCTCTTTTTGCTCTGCCATTTAGAGTTTGCTAGGAAGGCACCAAAGCAATACCTCTTTTATACCATTCTGAATAAAAAGCCATGCTGTAAACGTGTGATCCATCCTGCAATGGGCAAAGGGGGATATTTTTCCCATGACTTTATTTAATTGTTATGTGCATCTGTGAGCTCACTTAAACCCCATCTGCACGCTACTTCACAAACACACAACCCAGCCTTCTCTGATCAGAATTAGTAAAGTGTTGGACAACCCAACTTCTATATGAATTTCAGGCAAGTGTTGAGAAAGCTTTAAATATCCATGTTAGTAAATTTTCTGCTTATCAGTCAGAGCTCCTTGTGGAGGCTACTGGTATCTGTTTCTCAGAGAGAATGATTTTCTGATATTATTCTATGTCAAGTTGAATTGAGAAGGGGTCCTTGATTGTTTTTGGTCCTTTTTGTCATTGCTGTTGCCTTCTGAGTAGTTGATATTTTGTCAGTGACAGAGAATCTGCACTATTTATGGGTTTTGCACTATAAAACTACTGCAGCCCAGTCACATGGCTTCCTTTCCTAAGCCATCTGTCACAGAGGTCTGGAATTTTATGTGAATGTTGGTTGTGCAGACTTAACCCAAGTTTTTTTATTATGAAAAATGTCAGCAACTACAATATTTAGCATTTTACTTTACATTGGTCATTAAACTTGATTACTGTAGCTCTGTTTCATTGCTATAGTTACATATCAACTATGAAGCCAAAAAACACTGGGGCGATCATGGCAGAGCTATATTGTCAGATCCTGGAGTGTGTGCTTGGCACTGATATAGTTAATATCTTGGATTTTTGTAACTAAGGTTTATTAATGCTGGTATAAAAATGTATTTGATATTATACAGATGGCATAAGATGTTGTGGTTACTAAGTTATTATCCAGGATAAGCTGCACTGTCAAATTCAGGGCTTAAAACTATCACAGGAGATTAAACTATTTACTAAAAAGGGGCAGAAAGATATAACCAAAGCGTCTTAGTATGAACATATTAGAAGTGTATTTACTTCCCATAAATATAATAAAACATCTCTCTCTTTAAGCTGTATGATTGAAAATGTGAACTTGGCTATGCGGGAGAAGCAAACACAAGAGGTGCCGGAGTTTCTGAAGCAGGGACAAGCAGATGGCTTGGTCTAGGTGGGCATCTGTGTCAGGCTCATGGATGCAAAAAGGAGTCATGCTGGCTGAGTGAAGAGAGGTTCTCGGCCCCCAGATTGTCATCTTCTACCAATATTTTCCTTCTTATTCAGAAGATTCAATCAATCACATTTTACCTTTAAAAGAGCCATCACTGGTAGTGGTAGAAGACAAGACTGCACGAAGGAAGCTTGCACCCTCAGTCCAACCAGGGTGGCCATGTCACACTTTCAGCAGAGGGGAAGAATTCCGTGTTTCACCACAACTCTTCTTAAGATCCTCCAGTGAGGATAAGTTTCACTGCCCTATCTTTAACAATTAGGTAGTTGACTAACAATCAAACTCCCGGAATATTTGATGGAAAGAAAGAGAAAGGGACTCCTGCCAGTGTCTTCCTGAAGAGGTATAAGAATGACAGAAAAACTTGCCCACTGGACATACCTGTCTCATTTCTGTTTGTAAAACAACTTCTAGGTGATTCACCTATGAGTTTCCTATATTACTCAAGGTAGGAAATCTTGGTTTATACAACTGTCTTCTACAGTTACACAGCACCGAACATATCTACCCCAAATTCCCAAGTGTTATCCAAGCTTTGTGGTGATGCAAATTAAAAATACTAGTGATGACAATAACAGGAAGACAATGAGCAGTGTTAATTGCAGTATTCTATGTGTAGATATCTGACATTGGTATTTATCTCCATAGTCTTTGAATGTTCTCCACTTTATTCAGGGCAACTGCTGAATAGTCCTCTAGAAGCCACCTTTCATCGCTTCCCCTACTTGACTCCAGTAAATGTTGGCAATTGCAAGGATTAGTCTTCTATTCATCCCTATATAGAAAATATGTCAATAAGCAGTGTAGCATATTGAGCATGAGGGGAAAGTTGTTGTTGCTTATGTTAGTAAGTTGCACTTTCAGCAGCTTTTTATCATTGCAAGAAGAGGAGTTTGTCCTCTTTTTCTGTGATGAAACAGCATAAGGCAAAACAGTGAAGTTTCCTTCCTTTTTTCTTGCGCAGCCAAGCAACATTTGCCCCTTTTTGTGAGCATGAGAGCTTCTCCCAGACTGGAAAGAGAAGTTGGGTCTCTCCTCAGTCCGCGCACACCTCTGCAGTTAGAGGCTCCTCTTTGCTGTACTTCCCAGGAAGAAAAGCTTTTGTTAACTCAGGCAGAATGTCTCCATCAGGGAGAACCTCCTCAAGATCCTCCTGTAGTCCAGTGGTGTCGGTGCAGACCTGTGCCCTAGTGGCCTAGTTAAATTATGATAAAGGCAGTATGTTATTTCAAGTGATGTAGAAAACCCTAGTGAAAATTTCTCCCACTGTGCTACTTTTAGATGTATTTCTTTCCCCCTCCTTCTCCCCCCCATGATGCAGATGTTGTAGTGTTTCCAGGGTGTGGGGGGAAGGGAGGATATGTAATAGTAATGCTGTTGATGACCTAAACAATGCATTAATGCTTTTAACTGTGAATTGGGGTCATAGTTCTCTGTAAGAGTGAAAAGATCAAGAAGATTTAAAGCTAAACTTTTTTTAAATAAAACTAGATTTAGGGTGTATAGGTTATGGTTTAGCGGCATCTTATTTAAATTCTACTTACTATGTTTAAGCTGAGATGCAGGGATACCATTACTGAAGCTACTCTTAAGTCTGCCCAAGGGTTGGACATTAACTGACATAAATCGGAAAGCTGGGTTTAGATTCAGATAAACTTAAATAAAAGCGTGCATTTATATTTATCCTTTAAAAGCACCACATGGTTATTTTACAGCCTTACCATGTCCATATCTAAACATGTCTCTATTTCCTGTTGCATGTTAGGGAGCTGAGATAGAAGTGGATGAAAATGGCACTCTGGATTTGAGCATGAAAAAGAATCGAAGCCAAGACAAAGTTATGCCTCTCACTTCTTCCAGCACAGCCCTTCCCACTCCTTCCTCTTCTCCATTCAAAGCAAGCAGCATCCTGGTAAATGCAGCCTTCTACCAGGCACTTTGTGAACAGGAAGGCTGGGGTACACCAATCAACTACAGCAAGACCCATGTCAGGAAAGAAGAAGAAAAAGAGGTATTTTTTCAGTTTCTGAGTGACTTTTTCCCTTGCATGAGAGACCATATGATAGTCTTTGGGACCATCTAGTGCAGTTTAAAGGGAATCAATTTCCACAGGTAGAGGCTTCTGAACATTGAGCTAGTTTTAATGGTCTCTTGGATGTGATATTAAAAAAAAAAATTACCCACTTTGAAAAATTTTGCTTTCAGAGCCTACTTGTTAATGTCTGTAAGTCTCTAAGATAAGGGAAACAAAGGTATCCATCATTAGAGACTGCTTTTTAAATTTTGTTCCTAATGGCTCAGTCCTATAACACAGACACCCAAATGGACTAGCAATCACCAGGGAAAAAAGAAAAACAAAACAAAAATTACCCCAACAAATAAAATCAAGCCAAGACAGTTCTTTCATGCTGAAATAAAAAGCAATTTTTCCATACCAGCTCTTCAGACTTCTAGATAACTTGCTATGTAAGCATTTAAACACATGCTTAAAACCTCACCAGTAATATTCTTTCATTGGAAAACTTTTTATTTTACATACTGCAAGAAATTTCTGTCAGAGTCTTAAACCTCCAGCTTGCAGCTTCTGCGACCAATCTGCTAGGGTGTCACTTCCAACTCAACAATTGTCTTGATTTTGGTTTTGTTTCTATTTTGCTCTTTCATGTGTGTTTATCCTCTCTTGACAACAAGGCAGCATAGTCTACTATGGCCTTTCCTTCTTATTCTTCTACTGTGCTGGCAAGTTCGATTTTTTTTTTTTCTCTTGAGCCTGACTTTCAGGATATGGACAGCTTTCATTTTTCTTAAATCAGGAAGGGACCACCAGATCTTTAAAAGGCTGATTAGATAAAAGCCTATGTTACAGCTTTCAGAAAAAAGACTAAAAGATATGTTGGTTGGAAGGTTTTATACTATTTACTCCTTGTTTGGTTTTACATATCTAATAATAGAATTCGATCATTATATTTATTATGAAATTATCTTTTGTTCAAATATCAAATCTGACACTTCGAGAAGACATAGATGGGGTAAAGCTATTTTTGATTGAGGTTAGGGGATCCAGGCCTTCCAGTCAAAACCCACCCGGAATTAGAAGATAATTCAGTTGTGTGAGAAAAAAAATCTGTCAGCACTGGGTAGTGTGTTGCAATGTGTCCACTGAAAAAGCTTGCGTTTCTTGGAGGCTGGGTTGTCTTGAATCCTTTTCAGTCTCCTCTTTGGGGCTAATGATGGTCCCTACCTCACCAATGACAGAACAATCCATGTACCAGGGTTTGGAAGTGGGTTTGACATGAAGCAGGAGGCTGAGGGCCCAGGCCCTTCCCCATTCATGCTGCACGATGAGCAAGCATATCCAGCTTGGAGAGGACTGCCTTGCTGCTGCTACTATCAAGAGGTAGTAGCAGCAGCAGTATCCCCCCTGCACAGACTTGTCAGGGGACCTCTCATGTCACTCCTCCTCCCTGCCGCCATCACAGCTCAGCAAAAGAGCCAAGACAGGAGCACCTCCACATCCTCCCAGTCCCTGCCTGACTTTCACAAGGCTGTGATGAGTGTCTGGATGTTTTCCTGCCCCTTTCCAGCACAGGGAGTTTGAGGCAACTAAACTACCCAAAAGGACATAATGGTCCAATGCACTCAGTCCTTTGACACTGTGCATTTTGTCCCTAGTTGAGGATCTGGCTCCAGACCTCTGCTGTGAGATTTTGCTGTCCTGGTGAGCCGTGATACGTCCAGTGATGTCAGGGCCAGAGGCTCTGTTTTCAAAATCAAAGACTGGCAGTTATCCTTATGCAAAGAAAATGACTGATTATATCTATTTCTAATTCATTGTTATCTGGTTCATATGCACAACAGTTGCTTAATTTTGGTGGTAATTTCCAGAAAATATTGTCTCTCCCTCTCTCAGCAAAATAGCCTGTCCAGATGCCCCTTAAAAAAAAAAATCTGAATTTGGAAAAAGCTCAAAATCTCTCCAAAAGGAAAGCACTGAGAAATAACTAGAGCTGTCAGTTAGTTCAACTGTCAGTTCTCCAAAGATTTCAGGGCTTAAAAATGTTAAAAGTGCCAGATGCTATTATCTGTTATTCATGTTACCATTATGTTCTGGTCTTTGCTGAAATCAATATAAACTTCCATCTGTACATTAATGGAGTATCATTGCTTGCTTTCTTTCTGTAGAGTGCATGCATGAATACACACATGCTCTTTGCAGGAAATAGTAGTGCTTGGACCAATTGGGCTGGTTCCGATTTTTCTTTTAGTCTGAAATTCTTTAGATTTTTAATAGCATTTAACTATAAATCCATTCAAAGGGGAAAGGAAATATTATACATACAGTTGGGCTTGACTAGCTGTGATGATCATCCCCCAACATACCAGAAAGAAAGAAGTTCTAAAGGTGTTTTCCCAGAGGATTATCTCTCCCTCTAAAGATAAATAGCTGGAGAAGCACACGAGGCAAGACATGATGCTCTACTTTTAGTCTTAAGTGCAGAGGATCAAAAAGTATTTGTTCTTCATTTCTGACCTTCTGTGTTTCAGACAGACACAACCCTTTTGGACCATATGTAGAGATGTAAGGTTCTAGAAAGGCAGAGTTTCAGTATTCCTTTGCTTACATTTCCTTTGCACTGTGCTGCTTTTGCAGCTTCTACACATCTGAATATTTTACGCAGCTTGAATAACACCAAGTGTTCCTCAAGGAACTAAGACAATACTGAAGAAGTCACCTGTTTAAATGTCTATATATTTCCCTCACTCCTGGGAAACATACTAAGGAATGTTAATTAGGAAAAAAATGTATAAAATTGTTGATGTTTCTGTATATATATATATGTATAGCTTTACTTTAAAAAAATTACAAATTTTAATAATTTGATTCAGGAAATTCACCATTTAGATTTGAAAAAACCTAATTATTTAAAGACAGAAAATGAAAATACTGCAATTCTAAACCCTCTAGTATCAGTTATACTGCTGGCTGTAGGTTTACACATGTCAGTCTTCATGATGAAATCTTATTTTTAGTAAATGACTCAGCGAAATGAAGCTGTGAACTGCACCTCTGTAGCATTTTGTCAAGCCTTGATATACATAATTCTCCAGCAGGTATCAGACAGTGACATGATGAATAACTCACACACAAACACAGGTTGCTGGTCCATCACCAGCAAAAGATCAGGAGATATCTTTCATTTAAAACAAAGAACACAAGTTACACATATAAAAATATTAACATATCCTGCAGCACAAACAGTTATGGCTACTCTGGTGTGCTGCAGGTTGAATCTTGAATCCCCAGGTACATGACCTAGATCAGGATCACAGTGGAGTGCTAGAGAATTCTTTTCACCACCCCCTACTCCAGGCTGGTCTCAGAAGAAGTGGAAGAGGCTGATGTATGCCTGGTTTAGATACATAGGATCCAGGCAAGGCATGCTTTAAATTTTTAGAAACACATATGAGCTCAGTGATGCAGATGTAGCCTGGCAGAGTTAGGTGTTTGACCGGAAACTGATAAACCTTTCTTTAACGTCTGTTAAATTAAGTGGAAACTATTTTACCTGTATTTTTGAAGTTATTTGGACATCTGATCCCTTCCAGCTGGCAACAGTGGGTTACAATTTGTTGCTTCTTTGGGGAGTTTTCGATTTTACAGTAACTTATACCGGTGATGATCCCTGCTTGCATTTATGTGTTTGTAAGAAAGGTAGGTCAGAAGTTGTGGACAGAAGTAGTCAGAAATTTAAATCCCCATTCTGTAGATTTGAGTGGCAAAATCACCCCTATATACCACTGGGACCAAGATTTAACTCAACTTTGGAAAAGTGTCTTTGATGTTTCTTGAATCCATAACAAAGCTGACATCCATTTTTCCACTTTTTAATTTTAGCGTTTTAGTTTCCATGTTTGGACAACTTTCAGTCATTTATTATTTCTGTACTAACATTTTATCAAGACCTTTTGTAGCTGTTAATTTTCTCTGTTGCTCCTTATCTGAAGTTCTCCTTCAGAAATATAATTCCCAAAGCCTGAAATATATGAGGGTTTTTCTATTTATTTAAAATAATTACTCATTAATTACTGTGAAAGAGTGTTTCGTAAAGCTGAATATATGTATTTTTGCTTTCTATATTTGGAGCAGATTAGATTATTCCTAAACAAATTAACCCCACAAATGTGGATGCAAAAATCAGTAGTAATTGATACAGCAATAATATGGCATCGTTTCTATATGTATGTGTGGTGTGAGTTACAGTAGGCAGTAGGTAGCCAGTAGCAGAAAGCAGAAGGAAGTCATATTGAGGATCCAGCCTCCAAACAGGCAAAGATGAGCTGCCAGAATTGAGGACCATATGGAAGCTTTATCAGAAGAAACACCCCTGCAGAGCTTACAAGACCCAGTAGGCAGAAGCTCCCTTTTCAGTCCAGATTCGACTCAGCCCTGCACTCTGTGTTAACAGCTCTGCAGACATCCCTGCTCCTCTGTCCTGGCACGTCTCTCAGCTGCACAAGCCCAGAGCATCCATGGCACCAGCCCCGTGAGTTTAGCAGAGGCTGGGACCTTCCCCTCTCAGCCACAGGCAGCAGTTTCTGCTCCTACAGATGGTAATCTCTGGGAAATACCTGCATATTGGAATGGAATCACAAAACCAACATGAAGTCCAAGAAGGGATTAATAGAGGTCTGATAATTGATGCTATAAACTTTGAAGGATTCTTGAATGATAAAATAGCTACAGAGCATCCCTTCAAAATGAAAATATTATCTTTCATAAAGGTAATAATAATTGAAGGCATTAAGCCTCAAAACAATATAAACCAAGCTATTTTGAAGTGATCAAAGATTTTTCAGAATACAAAAATGTAATTTCCTTCCAGGACTCCAAGTTTCCAAAATGCCTTCCCAAGGCAGTGAATGCTTGTGATTCATACCATCCACCAAACAGCATGGTAGCAGTGATGATTTTGATCTACAAATAGTAGAAATCAAGAACTACCCTTAGTAGCCTGTTATTAAGAAAACGTCAAAGTTTTTTTATTCTTTATGATTTTTATTTTTATAGGAATTTGCTCTTTGAATAAGATAACAGGACCTGCCATTCCACAGACCTAAAAAGTTTATGTAAAATTTGCTACATTTGCTTACGTAAAATAGTATTTTTTTACATTTGTGATAGCAATTTTTAAATTTATACTAGTCACCACTTCAACTGTATTCAAAAGTCAGTGATGTACTTACACAGAAAATAAAAAGAACATAATTGCTGAAGTCTTGCTTGGCTCTACCAACAACCACTTTTATTTTCTCTGTGTACTTTTCTTTGGAAGTACAGAGGAAGGAAATATCATCATCTTATAATACAACCCCAAATTTATCCTATATACAGCTTAAACTAGCATCTGTCTTCAGAAGTATTTACACAACATGTTTAAAAGTCTACCTGTAAGAACCTGAAACTATGATGTACTAAACTTTCTTAATTTCTCTCCATCATCTCTTTTTAATTTCTTTCTCTTTTTTTTTTTTAAAGTTTTACAAGAGGTTCTCTTCTTGCCATGGCACGTTATTTCTTGAATGTGTAGGAGCACTTGAAGAGAGAAACCTTTTGTCACGTTCTCATCTAATATTTCAGAAAGATCCAGTGAGCTCTCCAGAAAATGTGGAGGAAAAGAAGTATCCAGGAGATGTCTCCATACCGAGTCCTAAACCCAAGCTTCATTCAAGAGATCTCAAAAAGGAACTCATCACGTGAGTCACAAGAAATGCTGCATTTTCCTTTGCCCTGGTCAAGACTGCCTGTGCTGCTGTTCTGAGTTCTGGTTTGAAGTAGAGTTGCAGGAGCTGAGCAGGGAGACTTGCACAATTCACTGCAGGTGGTTAGTTCCACATCGTGGGTGTGTAGACATGAGGTTTGGAGTTGCGACAAGCCAGGGTATGCCTGGGGGTCTGGATAGATCAATGACTAAATTTCTACTGGGTGCCACTCCTTATTCCTCAGATAAATAGGTAACAAGCATGCAACAACTCTTTCTACAAAACACACAGTTTCATTACATGCTACGGATTGGCTCTGCTAATGCTACATAATTAAATAAGTTTTAATTGAACAATCGTCATTATAGATCCATTGCTTAGAGCTTGTGCAGAAGCAGTCAGGATTTCTCAGAGAGAAAACATGCAGAGTTCATAAAAAGACAAAATACAAGACAGAAAGTGCCACAGTGCTTTCCAACCTGTAGGAAATATGAATTAAGTCCTTCATCTGCTTCCTTCCAAGCAGAGTTAGTTATTCAGTCCTGCTGAAAATCCAGTGGATGTACAAATTCATGCTCTGGGGGAATATGCTAATACTCTCTTTTCCCAAGTACTGAGATGCACTTTATCTGTCTTAAGTTCCAAAACTTTACTATCTAGAACTGCAAATACATTCTATTAAATCTTTCTGCGTACAACAGCTCGTTTCAGTTTAGAATGTTTCACTAAAGTTGTCTCAGGCAACTCATAACACAAGCCACATTTTAAAACTCTCATCTAGGCTCTTCACAAAATCCCTTTGGGTTCACATCAATATCATTTTGATGTCAACACAGAGTTTTCACAACAGTAGTCAACTAGGACTCAGCAGTCATTTATGGCACTTTTCTTTTTGTCCCAAACCAGAGCAGGTCTCTCTGAACAAGTGTGGTCCCTATCACTGAGTGATGATAGCCCATAACGTATCACTGCGGGCTCACCCATAAATAAATGAGTCACATCCTGCCAACTTGTGTCCTGGTCTCCAGACTTGGTGGCACTGAATCAGTTAGAGCTGGCTCTGTCTCTAGAATTTACATTTCCCTGGGGCAAGCTGCTGTGAAGAGCGATTCTTTCCCCTCATGTCATGCAGTCTGCATGTTGTCTACTCACCACATTATATCTGCAGTTGTAGTTCATGACCTAAATTGCTACAGGTCAGGTTGTTTTGCCTCTTATTCTAAAAA
Organism: Dryoscopus gambensis; assembly: GCA_013389985.1. NCBI lineage: Eukaryota > Metazoa > Chordata > Aves > Passeriformes > Malaconotidae > Dryoscopus > Dryoscopus gambensis. The sequence continues at coordinate 14,473 of WEIT01031074.1, forward strand.
CAAATGCATACAAAAATCACTGAGACTTTATTTGCTGAAGACTAATGGCTTTTCTTTTGTAATATTTATTCCTTACTGACCTGTTTTGAGATGCCTGTAAAATACTTTTTCACTCTCCAAAATAATAACGCCAGAGTATTTACTAGGGCAATGATGAGCTTACAGTGGTTGTACTCTATTATGTTCAAACAGTGAGTAGAGATAGGTATCTAAAATGTAGTTGTGCTGAAAATTAAATAAGGAATAGTTTTAATTTATCAGAAGAATCCATAGGCAATACAGGGATCAAACTACCTTCCTGTGATCCCACTGAGCTCAGAAATTGTACTGTACAATTCAGTACAGTTGGCTCCATCATGAGGAAGCTTTTAAAATGGCATAAGCACTTGCAGAGAAAAACTTTTGAACGTGGTTAGTGCAGTTACAGTGAACTGTATGAATACCACCTTCTAGAATGTGCTTTCTATTTTTCCATGTTAATTCTGTTGCCCGTAATGGCATCACTCAGGTTGAAATGGGCTGTGAAAATGAGGCTGATGTCTTCCTAAGGCTTTTTTACAGATTTGAAAAACTTCCTAGCATTCTGCCAGCTCAGAGAAAATAGCCAGGTGAGCATCTCAGGCACCCCTTTTTCATTAGCATGGAGCACTAGCTAACAGTTTTTGTACAGCATCTGCTTGCCCTTTTTATCAACATTCCCAGTGAAAGAAAAGCAGTTTTTTATAAGGCAACTCTGCAGGATTGGTGTTAAAGTGTTTTAAAACACGGTACAAAGATATTTAATTCACCTCCCACTCCATGCACAAGTTGCATTTCTTGGTATCCTTGCCCTTTTGCAGAGGACTGTATCCCAGTTTGATAAATGCGTTCAGTGTTACAATGAAGAAGGGCTGAGGAAGAAGAGAGGCTATAACATCTTCTCCAGGCTGAGCATACCTCCATCTCTTGATTTAAATGAGTATATCTGTTCTGTTAAATGTACACCACTGTCTTGGTTCCAGCCAGGACCGGGTTAATTTTTGCAGTAGCCAGGAGGTGGCACACCTGGGACCTGGAGGTTATTTTATAACCTCACCCAGGGAGAAGGTTTTCCTCCCGGTCGAGTAAGCTTGGCAAAGGGAGTGGTTGGGTAACACCAGCACCGAGCCTGGGTAGCGTAGAGCCGGTTCTGAGCAATCATCTGCTTATTTTGTGCACTTTCTTATGGATATTTTTGCTGTTACCATTCATTTTGTTATCTCATTGCTCTTTCCAGCAAATTGTTCTTATCTCAAGATGTGATTTTCACCTTTTGTGCCTTCAGTTCTCCTCTCCAACCTGCTGCAGAGGGAGGAGGAAGGGGGTGGGGGGGACAAGCAAGAGGCCTATGGTTTGGAGAGTCTTGGTGGGAACACTAACTTGGAGGGTACCATTCTTAAATCACGACAACCACCTTTGTATCACTTCTCAGTTCAGCTGAGAAACATATTGAGAAAGTCCTGTGTTCTTTCTGAACTTCAGCTGTGTGACATTGATGTGCTTTCTGTTCTGCAAGCAACCCTAAGACCTTTCTCACTTGTATCAGTAAAGAAAGATTGGATATGTTTCTAAAGAAGGTGCCTTAATTTAGTCAGAAATCAAAGGAATTATTTAGAATATTACTGTTCTCTGGCCTATGTTATACTGGAGGTCAGCTCAGAAACTTCAGCTCTAACATTTATGAATTGCTGTCAAAATTTTGTACCGATAATGAAACAGTCTTTTTAAGAACCCACTTTGAAATGAAAATACTATGCAAAAGTCACCCTACACAGATAAAAAAAAGAGGTTTTGAATTATTTGCATTGTGGAAATAGAAGAAATTCTTTCCATCTGTGCTTCAAGTAATAATTAAAAAATAAAAGTGAAGTTTTTCTAGTTTTCTGCAGAGTCGTGACAATGTTGAAATGTGTAATGATGAGCGTGATTGCCCTAAGGATCATTACATAATTCACTGCAGAGTATGGTGAGCTATGTGGTGTATTATATATACTCTAATTTCTCATTGCTTCTTCTTTGCATAGCTGTCCAACTCCAGGATGTGATGGCAGTGGTCATGTAACAGGAAACTATGCTTCACACCGCAGGTAAGAAACAACAGGAAGCTTAAAACAGGAAATAGAGCTACTTTTAGCTCTTGTCATCTTTGAAACTTTTTATAGTAACCATGGATAAGTATTCAAAAGCAATTTGCAGAAAATAATCCACAGAGAAATGTGGCTATTTTTCCTGGTTTTGGTATATTTTTGGAGGTCTGGACTTTATACCCTGATGCAGAGTTAAGCAGTATATGCTTATTATTGTAGCTGCATTTCTTAGCTGAGACCTGCAGATAAGTCATTTAGTAAAGTTTGCATTTCCCTGAGTGTACAAGCAGTCTCTATGCAGATGCTGTTGCAAGTAATTATAAATAAGGTTCCTGCATATCTCTCTGTGAATGGAATTGAAATTCATAGATCTGATATTACAACCTGAGGATGTTAAACATCTTCATCAAAATAGCCTACTGACAACCTAGGGGTTGAAACAATATTTCCCTTGGGAAATATTTCCTTGCTTTTCCCTTGGGAGCAGAATGGAAGTGATTTCTGCCTTTTACCAAGCTAGAGGACCAGATCCTCTAGCTGTCCTTCATATGTGAAACATAAAGGATGGATTCTGTGTACCACTGCCCTCTTGTAGCAAAGCTTTACAGGGGCTAGAAACCTTTGTTCCTAACTATATATATATTTTTTAGTCACTTAAGAACCATAGCCTTATATTGGCTGCTCCTTTTTTGCCAAGAACAAATATTTGAAGGTATAATTTTAACTTATATAAGTCATAGATTGTCTGTATGTTGCTGTTTTGATAAAAAGAAATGCTTTGCTTTAGTAAAATATTTCACATCAGGTTTTCTTTTCAGTGTTTCTGGGTGCCCATTAGCTGACAAGACATTAAAATCCCTTATGGCTGCTAACTCTCAGGAGCTCAAGTAAGTATTGACAATAGCACAAATGTTATTGTTTTTTTTTTTCTTCGACAAACATGTTCCCTATGTTATTGAAATTGTAAATTTGAATTGCTCTGAGCAGTATCAAACCTTTTTCTGAAAAGTGAAGTGAATTGGTTTGAAAGCTCTTTAGTGAAATAAAGTTTACTTTTCTCCATTTGTCTTTCTTCATTCTTTGTTAATTAATTAGTCCCTTCATTTTCATTAATTAATCAGGACCTCGGGGGAAAAAAAATTGTAAACACTACGAAATATGCAGTTTTCTCAGTATTTCTGCAGAGAGGAATTGAAAATATCTAATATGTAAGACTGATCTGGCAAATAACTGATCCAGATAGAATTAACTAGAATTACTTAGAAATAAATCTAGTTAGAATAAATCTAAAAATGAGACCAGAATACCTGCAAATAATTTTTTATTATTCACTACCCTATACTATGAGTTTAATGTCACTGAAGCAGACATCAAGTCATATGATTGTGTGCTGGCATAATTCTCACCATGAAATGTCACTTACAAAAGGACTGTGCAGGCTCTGCTATATAGACAGATGTATAGGGACATATGAATATTTCAAA
>WEIT01031074.1:18093-76528 GCA_013389985.1 Dryoscopus gambensis
GAGGCACTGGCAACCAGTCATCTAGTTATTGAATTGGCTTTGTCAATAAGGATGTGGGGAAAAGGAAAGGATAATTAGAGTTCTTTCATAGCTTTCCCTCTGCAACTTGTAAATTGGATCCCATAATAGATGGCTTGGAAAAACTCATGAATGCATGTAAAAAAGGGGAAAACCCTGTGACTGTCCTTTCTGTCCTTTAGGTTCATCCCTAGTCCAGATAGAAGAAAATAAAGTCTGATCATGGCGCTATTTTCCTTTTCTAATGGTATTAATAGCAGAAGTGACTCCATTTAGGCTTGGATCAGTGTTTGGCTTCCCCAGATCAAATGTTAGTGGTCTTATTCCCTAGCCTGACAAATTAAATTGTAATTGAAATGCTGAACTGATGGTAGCTATGAAGTTGAATGTACAGGAGATGCAGCAAAATGGCAAAGAAAGATGATTTATACAGGCAGCTGTCCAAAGCAGTTCTCAAAGCCAGTAGGTAAACCGGCACACTGGCACAATACTTCATGTTTTGACATCCCTGATCCTCAAAGGTATAAAATTTATGTTTAGTTTGTTTTAAAAGAGCAGAACGGTTAGCAAGGAACTGACTTGCAAAAATGCTGACAAATTTGAAATCATTTGCTGAGTCATATATATTTGTCCCTGCTTTTATTGGCTTTCTGCCATACAAAGACACTCACACAAATATTTTGAATAGTTGCTCCTCATGCATCACCCCCCCCCGCCCCATTCATGTGTGAATAAGTAAATTTGCATACCAATATGGTTATTTTTCCACTAAAGCTTCTAGAGTTTTGGTCATGCCATAAGGAAAGAGGAGCAACAGCATATGACTTAAATGACAAACTGCACACTGTACGCCATGTATAATAAGTGAGTTGTGAAAGACAAAGTCAAAGTTCATGGACATTTCACAGACAGAAATATGTTGCATAACGCAGTTAGCATTTAATTTCAATTAACTAGAAAAAGAGCAAAAATCAAAATCTGTTCACAGACAATTCGCAAAAGGAAAAGGGGCTAAATAAAATTTTTTCCCACAAATGTACCACCTTAATTTAGGCTCCTGCAAACATAGATCAGGTGCTATTTTGAACAAAACTCTGCTTCTGGCTAAATTAAATCTTATGCCAAAATGCTGCCATCATGCTTGTGCTGCTGTAGCCATATCAATAGTTAATTTCAGTATTGCTATGTGAGCAGAGGGCATAAACGCTCATAGAATCAGGCCAGGAAAGTACCCTCATGTAGTTAGGCATGAATATGAAAAAGCTGTGTATTTTTTCCAAATGTTATTCATGTTTAATTTGCCAGAATCAAGATAAGATTTTGGCTTTAATTATGAAACTCTATGCCAGCAAAGATACAAGGCTTCCATGTGACCCACAGTTTGGAAATAAGGAAGATCTGCTCAGAAAGTGGGCCTGTGATTCAGATTCAAGAAAATTTGTATATGAAGATTCTTGCTGCTCAGAAAAATCTGAGGTGGTCAATTTAAAACACAATAAGTTTGATGATGACTCACATTTTAAATCTAAAAAGGATAGTTTTGGCTGATATCCTATTTAATCAAAGAGCTTGCTTATCAAGCCTTAAAGAATTTTGAATTTACTTTAGAGAGATATTTACTAGCAATTCAGAAACTTTGAGGAATAGGTGGTCAGTCCTATCCTTAGACAAGTTTTTGCAGTGGTTAAATGTCAATTTTTAGGAGAGATTTGAGCAGTTTTTCTACATGGGTTCCACATAAGACATTGATACTGATGTATATTCCATAGGTAGTATAACAAATTTCAGTCCATGGTTTTCTCAGCTGACCTCTATGGGTTTTCCTTAATTACTGTTCACATCCAACACCCCCAGTGAGCTTTTGAGGGAGGAAATATACCATAAGTGCTCCTAAACCTGCAACTCAGTGTTTAAATTTTACATGTAGTTATAGTTCATCTTCCTAAAGATAAAACAATCCTCTTGGAGAAAGGGACAAAATAGGAGGTACTCGATGTCTGTTTGCAAGAATTTACATGTGAAATTGCTGAGAGATTTATTTTTGAGTAACAGACTTGGAAGAATTGTAAAAGAACTTGTAGCCTACTCCCACCTGAGGGTTGGCATCTCTTAATTTCACCTCCTGAGACCTCTGGCCCTTCAATTTAAATCTTATTTTCTTGGCTCTGCACAGGAATCCATTATAGAGGATGACTCCCTAAGCTGGGGCACCAGTCCAAACACCAGTTAAAAGCTGATGAATTCCACAGCATTACTGACTGCAAGGCAATAGATTTTTGGTGTATTTTGCGTTCTGGATTTTCACGATCCATACAAAGATATAACCAATATTTGGAAAACCCAAGCCAGTGGTCAACATTAAGAGTCTTGCTAATGAAGCTTTTTACTGATTTGTCAGTAGTCCACCTGAAATATCTTCTTATAGTTTCATTAGTATTGATAATACCTCAGCCTCAAAACTTCAGTGACCTCCAGAATAGCTTAGACTCCACTCCAGTTGGAAATCTGGCTGCTGCCGCAAGTGGTAAATACACATGGTGTGATTTAAAATTTAGTTCAGTGTCCTTTTTAAGTATATTCACAACTCTCAGACTTTCAGATCTGAATGTCTCACACAAAGAGCTTTTATTGAATTAAAGTCCACCTCCAGTCTATGCAGGGAGCCCGTCCATCTGTGATCATCTGATAAAACAAGCAGCCAAAATTAATATCCATAGTTTTTGGCAGGTGTTCTGGATTTACTTTTGAGCATTCACACTCTCCAGACATCTGCCCTTGCTGCCTGCTCCACATGACATTGTGTCCAGTCCTTGTGCCACGCTTAGACAGGTCAACATTTAGTTCTACACAGTCAAGCGTATCCTGGCACCCTGCAATCCCCACCTTTACCTTTGCTGTCAGTGTGAGGCAAGTCATTCTGCCAAAAATATTTTGTTCACAAAGTGTCACATGAAATGTTTTGACACTATCTTTAAAAAAAAGTCACCCCTTTCTTCATTTGAAATTATTTGCTGAATTCTACTGGAATTGATGAATAAATTTTTTCATGTCCAAAAGAAGTCAGATTTTTGACAAATTAATTGTTCACAGAAAAATAGTTTTAAATATTCTGTGAAGAGATGCACCTGCACACTCAGATGTGCTATTACAATTATATTTGTAGGTGTTTTCCATGGCAGCCTACCAATGACAAGATTACATCACGAATCTCTTTAACTCAGGAAAGATTCAGTAACAACTGAGACCCTTAAGAGCATATTGAGCCATGCAAGTTTCCTTAATGGTTCGGAACAACATTATTTGGCACAACTCGTTATGTAATTCTGATACTCTGTAAAAATCATAGCATTTCAAAGTCCCTTAGGGTTGCTTAGCATAAGAACTTTGTGTTGTATAATGCAGAAACAGAGAAAAGGCAAATGTTTTTTGGTGCTGCTTTGTGTGCTGAGGTATGTTTATATTCTCTGAAAAAAAACTCAAACCAAACTGCCCCACAAACGTACAACAGCCTTAAATAAAAAAAAATTTTAAAAAAATTAAAGAAAAAAAAGAAGAAAATCTCTGTACTTCTGAGATGGAAGGTGTTACCAGTAAGGTCCTTCTCCAAACCCCACAGAAGCCAGTGGAAAGACCTACTGACTCCAGCGGGCTTTTGGGGCACAGCAAGCAAGAAGCCCACCCTGCCAGACCACTGGCAAAAACACAGTAATAGGCAGGTTTTTTCTATTTATTCTATGGATGTTTCAGTATTAAACATTCATACTTGAAAAGGCTTGTTTGTTGCACATACACACACCCTTAACCATGAGAAATAAGCATAATCCAATTGCTCAGCTGAATACCCAATTGAATCTCATGCTAGAAAGAGATGGTCCCGTGGTATGCTTACAGTGCTAGAACACACAAATTATTAAATTCAAATTCGGGCTATCATTTGCTGATGCCCAAAAGTAAAACTGCTTCTCTGCTTTCATTTCCCCTTCTGTAAATACTGGCAAAGTGCTTCTTTATATCTGTACCTGAAAACATCATAATAACAAACAAACACATAATAGTAAATTTACAAATAGATCTATATCAAGCTGCTTTTTTTTTCTTCTCTTTGTAATGTTGATTCTGTACAAGGAAAAAATGTTTGATGCAAACATTGATACAAACTAATTAAATCTACACGTCATATACAATATATTTCACATTCCTTACTAAAACTCTGATATTTTAAAAAAATACCGGCCCCCCAGAAAAGGATTCTGCTTATTTAAAAAAACAAAAAACAAAAAAACCAAAACCCAAAGAGAGCTAGGTTTAGTTATTCAACAAAAGCTCTGCTGTTCTTTCTTCCACTCTAGACAAAATATAGAATGTACACATTGTTTACTCTGTATCTTTGTGGCTGTATTTTGTAAGCTTCCTGTATTATTCCATAGGTGCCCAACACCTGGCTGTGACGGCTCTGGCCACGTGACAGGGAACTATGCATCCCACAGAAGGTAACAACCATCCCATCGCATGGGGCTGCAGTGTCCACGGCCCTCGGCTGGCAGCAGCAGCAGGAGGTGGCTCTTATTCTGTGTGCTTCTTTCAGCTTGTCTGGTTGTCCTCGTGCCAGGAAAGGAGGTATCAAAGTCACTCCTACCAAGGAAGAAAAAGAAGACCCTGAACTTAAGTGAGTACAGAAGCAGGGGTCCACCACCAGTGGAGGGGGGGAAGTGGCCTGTAAGAATTCAGGACTTGAGGAATCTCAGGGAGATGCCCCAGTTAATCTGAACCATGTAGAATTGTGCCTAGAGCTGGAACCAAACCAAGTGTTTCTGCTTCTAGTGAAGTTGGTGGAGTCCATCACCTAGGAGACTGAACAGTGAGGAAGGATTGCTATATCTGCTTGCATTGCTCCAATTATTTTAAAGAGTGCTATGCAAGTGCCACCTGATTGAAAAACTTGGCAAAATGAAGGGAAATTATTACTGACTGAGGTGAAACATATTAGATAATTAAATCAGTGACACCTTCAAAATATGTTCCAGAGAACTTAAAGATCTGTAAGTCTCATGTCTTTGCTCTACGTATGAATGAAAATTTCACTTAAAGTGAAAACTGGAAACTCAGTAGAGATTCACTACATTCCTGACTTGAATGCACATTCCACTAAAATTTGTAAATAATTGTCAGAATATAAAAGTGAAGACTTAGTTGTATGCAATGTTGTCTTAATACTTGCTAATGATATAGGCAAAACTGCATAACACTGACAGAGCAGCACAAAAAATTCCCTATCCTTTCTTTGCAAGTATTTGCATGGGTTTCCATGCAAGTTTTCCAGTTACAGGAACCCACCCTCTGCTTCACATCAGAAACTGAGATAGAAAGGAGACAATGTTGCCTTTCCATACACTTGAAGAAGTGTGATTTATCGCCTGTGATAGAATTTCAATTTTCTTTTCTGGTAAAATACTATCTAAATGAATGTCTTATTTTCCCTGTCTCTACAACTGTATTTTAAATTGCCTTATTTTGAGATCACCTGAACCCTCATAACTCAGCTTGACAAGAACTGGATGCTCAGGTACAGTGTCCCACCAGGGACCAAGCCTTACTGCATTAAAGGAAAGTAGCAAAGGCAGCTGGAATGATTTTCTCGGAATTTTTTGAGACTGTCTTTGCCTGCTCTCTCCAGTGAAAATGAGGGTTCTTTTGCTGTGTTTCTGTAGATGTCCAGTGATAGGCTGTGATGGCCAAGGTCACATATCAGGTAAATACACTTCTCATCGCACTGCTTCTGGTTGTCCTTTGGCTGCCAAGAGACAGAAGGAGAGTCCCGTCAATGGGTCTTCACTATCCTGGAAACTGAACAAACAAGAGCTGCCACACTGTCCTTTGCCAGGCTGCAACGGGCTGGGTCATGTTAATAATGTTTTTGTCACCCACAGAAGGTATAACTTTGTGTTTTCTCTTCTCATTTTTCCTTACTATTCCACTTTGAATTGGCAACATGTGGGTCTAGAGTCAGAATAAATTGTGCTGAAGTCTTTTGGGTAACAACATAGTTTACATTGCAGCTAAAGTAATACAAAACAGAATTACTTTGAGAGACTTAAACTTTTTATGTCTTTTTCTATGTTCCCATTAAAGCATGATTTTCCAAGGAGTTCAGATTAGCACAGGGCCTATGCAGTTTAAAATTAAATAGAGTTCTTTCCTAGGGAAATATGGAGTTGTATTTGCATATCTTCAATAGAAAAGAGAAATATCATTGAAATGTCACCAGAAAAGTTTTAGCTGAGAGTCATTCATTTCATCCTTCTACCAGTGGAAAAGCTATACTCATAAACTTTGTATTTAAACAGCTAAAGTCACACGAAGAAAAATACAATAAGCATGCAGCACTTATATGGATTAAAGAAGTTTGAAGTTATAACAATCTTACAAAAAAATTGCCCTTACAGAGAAGGAGTCACACATATAACTAACAACAATAAACACCATCTATCACTGTGAAAAAGTTACTATAATCTGACGATTCTGAATCAAAAATAATCAAATAATCTGATTACAATATCCGAATTCATATCTGGCAACTTCAGTTTTCTGTCTTTAACAGTAATTAAGTCTACATTCTCTATCTTCTTTGCTTTCTTCCTAATACTCTGAACCAACTTCAATACAAGAATGTCCAAGGTGATTTGAATAAATTAAGTCAGGGTCGTGTTATCCTAATTTTATTCCCTATATCCCATCTAAAAGTCTTTCCATTAGGACACTACTGTAAATAGTGGCTAATTAAGCAAGTAGCATAAACTGTATGTTAGCTGGTTGCAATTCATAGTACAGATGATTCCTGTCCTACATCACTGGGTCACTCTCAAGATCACATTAGTTAAAATGAGCTAGCAAATATAGCTTTAATTGGTATCCTTTCCTAGGACATTTGAAATCTAACAAGTAATTCATGACTTTCAAACAATCTCCCACTTAGCTACCTGCTCTGGGCAGAGATAATAAGCAGAAATTTAGAACTGAAGAGCTAGCATCTTCCCCTGTATAGCTTTGAGCTAAGCTAACAAAAGCTCGGGTTTTGCTGGGGTTTTTTTGTTGTTGTTGTTTGTTTTTTTCCCTATGTGGAAATGCCATGTCTGTTAGGATTCTCTTTTTTAAAAAATTTGACACAAACACATGTACATATCAACCATTTTCCTGTGGAACAAAATTTTCCCTCACTCATTGGCTACACCTAAATACAAATCCTTCTGCCAGTTCTTCAGCATATGGGTATTCTTTGTTATTTATAAAGATAGTATTAAGACAGTGCAATTCCTCTTAGCCCTTTAGTGGGCTATAAAAATTGCCTCAGATAATTACCAGCTGATGAAATTGTAAGCTTTGAAATAGCAAAATGTAATTTAATGTGAACAGTGGTTAAAAAGCAAACTGACTATATAATAGAACCATTCAAAAAAGCTATTACAGCCTAAAGGGTATATCCAGAGTTATTATTGTATTGATCATTATTATGTATCAACAAAGTGATACAATAATTGTGCACCGTGGACATCATCCCATTAACTAATTTTTTTTAGGATAGTAAACTTGCCATTTTAAACAACCATACTCTCCTCTCCTTTGGAGCACAATCCCTTGATAAAATCAGTTTATAATTGTTCAAACTTTAAGAATTCTGTAAATGCATCTTTATGTAACTAAACAGTAGCTGCCACTGCAATTTTGATTATTTTGAAATATGCTTAAGAGTTGTTTACTCATAGATTGAGATTTCTGTGCCATTTTTCAAGCTGGAATATACAGCTAAATGGCTCTTTATGAGTTATGTCATCCCCCGAAGCCATGCTATAATGGAGATACTGATGTGACCTTAGGTACAGAGGTCCTGTCCGAGTGCATGATAATATTGCCTGAAAGGATTGTTGCCATTTTCAAGTGGGTGCTAATGTTTTTTTTTCCTATCCGTTTCAGCCTGTCTGGTTGTCCTCTGAATGCACAAACCATAAAAAAGGGCAAAATTTCGGAAGAATTAATGACTATCAAGCTTAAAGCAAGTGGCGGTAAGGAGATCTGTAAAAGATGATGACATTTATTCAGATAGAAGGGCCCTGACTCCCATTTATACTTGTGCCCCCTTATGCCATTCTGGCATTAATTCTCACTACTTTCAGTTGTCTCTAGCAATAAAAAAATCTCAAATAACAAAAATATTTTCATGAGAGATTATAAAATTATTCTCATTTACATCTTTGTAATTCAGCATTGAGGGTATGCTCCTCTCCCAGAGCATTATTTTTTTTTTATTTGGATATGCTTTCAATATTCTTGTTATTAATAAACTATTAGTTACAGATCAGGAGGACTTAGCTATCTGATGAATAAGGTAAGAAGGAAGAAATATTGTAGGCAGAAATTGACTCATCTCCCTAACTTGATTCCTACATGGTTTAGTGTCTATGCAGTGCTTGTGTAGTTTTGCTAACCTAAGTGCAAAGCAATAATTACCAAAGAGTTGCAGGGGGAAATGTGTAGGAGTCTCCCTTCTTATACAATGTGCTTTAGCAAGTTGGGCATTGAGCCAGGATTCAGGAAATTTAGTCTTTAGCCTCCAACTGCTGAGGAAAACAGTTGCATTACTGCTTACAGATTTCCCAGGCTGGCTCCCCAGTAGACTCAGTTCTAGGCTTTAAAGCAGTAGCAACAGTGGCAAAATCTCCAGGCACAGCTGGGCTCAGAATGACACTAAGCAGAAACAGGCACACGTATTGCCAGCAGCTGCTACAGCCCAGTAGTTTTCAGGACAAGGCTTTCATTAAAGAACTGAAGATTTTTTTTCTTTGCTATCTAACTCGCTGGGATGTAAAAGACTGGCTTCCTATTTTTCTTTTTCTTCCCTGTAATGCATGTTGGCTTTCTGACAATTTCCCCTTTCCTGTTACTTAAATTTCACTATTTATCAGATATAACTAAGGCTGTGCTTATTGAGGTTATTCTGCACAGGAGTTTGCCCCCACAGAAATTCTTGCAAGATCAGAAACAGGTACAGATGAACTTACTATAATCAGCAATTATACTAGTGAAGATGTTGCCCTGGGGTGTTTAATGAAAAAGAAGGGTTGCTGCTGCATTTCTTTTAAAACCAAACCAAACCAAACCAAACCAAACTAAACAAAAAAAACCCCACACCCAAACACCGTAAATATCCCCTCATGTTTTATGATAAACTTTTCTCTTTCTGGGCAATTTTTCCTTTCTGTACTCTCCAGCTTGTAGTTGCATGTTACAATGAAAAAAAAGAAATTGTGAAAAAATGAGGACTAAGATAGCCCCATCTACGTTTCAGCTCATATAGATGTTTAACAGGTAGGAAACAATTTTGACAGTAAAAGCAAACTAAAAGACAATTTAAGGATCAATCATTTGACGAAAAACTTATTTTCCTATGGTTAAGTAACAGGTAACACGGCTTATTGCTCATACATCCATTTGCATGTGGACACTTTAAATCTGATGTTGTTATTTTTGACTATTTACAGGTATTGAGAGTGATGAAGAAATAAGACACTTGGATGAGGAAATAAAAGAACTGAATGAATCCAATCTTAAAATTGAAGCTGACATGATGAAACTTCAGACTCAGGTATGCCACAAATGTGAAACCTTTTCGTATGCTATGTTTAAGCATGATAAATAAATTACATGCTATGTAAACACTATGTTTAAAAATAGCTAGTCTCCTGTGCACTTGTTTTTCCAAGCTCTTACTTGTTTGTTTTCTGTAAATAAGCAGCAGGTATTGTCTTAAAGATCTGAATGAAAAACTCAGGACAGTTTGGAGCTAATCTTGGCAAGCAGAAAAAAAACATACTTATCAAACAAAACATGCATTTTCCTTTGTTGACCAAACATTTGTTTATCAAACCATGCAGATCCTATGACCTGAGTTTTTAGGGATGATAATTCCTCCTATTAACCCACTACAAGTCTTAATGAGAGTTGACTTTGTTCTTATGTGTACCTAAGAAAACCTTCCTAGTTTAGTTCACCCACTGTCAGTTATTCAAATAATTTGAATTTTGCCTTCAGGCAACGCCTGTTAAAGAATGTACCTTTTGCTAATTTGTGTAGCAGAGGATTTTGATGGGAGTTACAGAAAAGAGTCATTCTCTTTTATTATTTTGTATACTGGAGAGATAAGGTTGGCTTTCAGATGCTGATAGTGGTTCTATGGAGTGAGCTGTATAGCTTCATCCCTACAGAGACTCCCATATGCACCTGGAAGTTAATCCGGGCAGACTGGGTAAAAGCAAGGGCAGAAGCTTGCTCAGAATTTTCAGAATAAGAGTGAAAGAAAAAAGCTCCTAAATGAGATCTGTGAACTGAATATAAGTCTAAACTGATCTAAAGCAAACTGAGCATAACCATACCCCCCTGTATTTGTACCACAGTGGAACGAGCAGTGTTGACTCATGCTGTTTCTGCAATAACCACTGCGTGTATGGTCTAAACAAGGTAGAAGTCTGTGCCACCTGTGCTGGATCTAAACAATCTGGCTTCACACTGCAGCAGTTGTGGAGATATCCAGCACAAACTGCACTGCAGGGAGGCTGTGCGCAGTGTCTCAGGACACTTGGCTGTCTCTGGTGATCACTGTGCTATTTGCATGGAGATTGCCCAATTTATGCGGTCAGATTTCTTCTCCCCGGACTTTTTCCGTGCTGAAGGCAGTTTGACCAGCAAAGCCTGAACTGAACTACTTCTGAAGCAGAAGACATAAATCTCCTGCCTCCTTTAAATCTACCCCACCCAGGTGTTGGACTGCTACAAACACCCTCCAGAGGAGGGGTTGTAGCGGATGGCAGGCACGCAAAAAGGGGTTTCTCACACTGGGGAGTTTTGCTGTGTGGGAAGGAAGTAAAGTGGCCACAGCAGGAGGCAATTAAGTAGTGCCAAGAGGTGCATACTAATAAGGATAGGGTGGGCATGACGATCGTGGATATGACTGCACCGATCCATGCCTTGTGGAGCTGTGGTAGGGCACAGGGATGGCAGCCCTTGGTTCTGCCCTGCTGAGCTGTCCGCTCCTGGGGCAAGGAGCGGGGCAGGAGGGAACAAGACCCTGTCATTGCTGATTTTGTTTTTTCAGCACTCCTTTTGACATATAAGCTTTTAGAGCTGAATATATCTCAGAGCTCTCACTTTAAAAATATACCATTTTTCCTACCTTGGCTGCTTTTTCCTGCTCTTTCCAAAACCCTCCTTTCCATTCTTTTGGTCAGAGATCATCTTTGTGATGTGTGCTCATCCTCTCAGTTTCCTTTCCACTCTATTTTTCCCTTATTGTTTCCAGCGCCCGGCCTGTTGCTAATCCCAGCCAGCCCAGAGCTCACCCAGGAGCAGGGCAGGAAAGTAGCACAGCAGCTAATATCCGTGCCCTCGCTATTGTGATCGAGCGGCAGGGATGCTGTAAAGCAGGACAGCAATGTAAACATCAACCTCCTTTCTCCTTTCCTCCGCCAGCCCTGAGGCCACACTCTCCATCCCAGCTCCACACTGACCTTCCTCTCCAAGCTCAATTCCCTCCTCCCACTCTGGGGCACTCTCCAGTGCCTTGCTGCCACAAGGTTTCTCCATGAACCAGCAGCAAAGTCCATTGTTTCAGAGCAAATACAACCTCTTCTTTGCTCTGAATGTTCTGTGGAGAAGTTATGTCTCTCCTAAAAAAAAGGATAGCTGAGTTTCAGATTGTCATGGCCTCTCTCGTAAACACCCAGCTGATATTTTGGATTCAAACCACAGTAACAATGCTACCAAGGGTTTGTCTGCCTGTGTTTGTACCTGCCTGTGTCTTTTAGATCACATCTATGGAGAGCAATTTGAAAACAATAGAAGAAGAGAACAAACTCATAGAGCAGAACAACGAGAGCCTGTTGAAGGAGTTAGCTGGCTTAAGCCAAGCCCTTATCTCCAGTCTTGCTGACATTCAGCTTCCACAGATGGTAAGACCACAGCCAGCAGCTTCCTACCTTCTTTTGAGACTGTCTTGCCAGCACTTGAAGCAGATAAGCAAGCTCGGGGACCAGCAGGAATACTGGAGCTGCATTAGCAGAGAGCACTTTTAGGCTGATCTACTTTGCAGAGATGCAGGATCATGAAGTCTGTGTGGTAGTAGGTGCAGTTGCTGCCAGGACTGAGCCAGTCCTGGTATCTCTGCCGTGTTCCACACTGTGCAAGGCAGGCTTTTCCCTCGTCCCTCCCTTTCTGAACACCCACCCTGTACAAAGGGCGAAAACTTCACACTGATGAGAATCCTTATTTACTCAGTTCCCAGATCAAAACTTTAACCTGTTTCATACAGATGATTCTTCTGGAGCAAGCCAAGCTCTATCTTCTCAAAACTTTCACATCTTACCCTCAAACACAGGCCAAATCCACAGAGGTACTTATGTTTCCAGTCCCCTTTCCAAATGTCAAGAGTGTCACTGTAAGATTAAGTACAGAGAGTTAGGGGGAATGTCAGTCACAATCCCAGAGCCAAATCGACCACAAAAAAGAAAAAAAGAAGTTACACTAACCATAATATCTCCAACTCCTTTTTCTGCTTGGAGAGAGTGTGGATTCCCCAGGACATGCAGCTCTTATAATTTCCACAACTCCTCCAGTAATTTGGATGGCTGCCCTGTTTATGACTTCTCCCCAGTTGCCATATCATTCCTTTGACATGCTTTGGGGTTGGGTGTTTGGGTTTTTTCAGCCTTAAATTTGCCTCCTACAATTATAATCTGTTTTGTCTCCATTTAGGGGCCAATCAGTGAGCAGAATTTCGAAGCATATGTAAATACACTCACAGACATGTACAGCAATCTGGAACGGGACTATTCCCCCGAATGCAAAGCTCTGCTGGAAAGTATCAAACAGGCAGTGAAGGGCATCCATGTGTAGGATGTGAAAGCTGCTGGGCAACGGAAATTACTTAACAGCAGTAAACTCCAGATGGATCTGTTAGGAGTTCATGTACTGCTAAGGGGTGTAGGTTGCCATGCTGCATTTACAATTGCAACATTGCACTAATTTTTTCCCAGCTGACATAAAAAAAAAAGAATAAAACCACAACAGACTATTTGTATTAACAGCAATGCACTCTGTTAGTATATTGTATTTATTTCAGTACAATTTCTTTTTTTTTCTTCTTTTGCACTCAGTTTTTGTAAAGTGAATGTAAAAAGTGTGTGCGACTATTTTTTATATTTTTTATTTATTTCTAATCAAAGAGTTGGTTTTTTTATCTTTTAACAGCATTTTTGCGGCCTGCCATATTTTTACAAATGTGTTTATTAATTTATTTTCCAATGGGATTTTAAATAGACTGAAAGCTATACTGTAAATTAAATAACTTGCTGGGTTTGTACAGGAAGAAAAAAAAAAAACCTATGAAAGTAACAAATGACTGAACCGTGGTTCTAGTTTTATTTTCCTCACATCCTGCTTTTTTATAATGGCTTTGTATCAGATATGGGTTTGCAGTAACATGAGATGTGAAGATGCATGGAATGAGAAGATAAATGGTGCCCACTAGTGGGGAACTTGGGCTCTTAAAAGCACAGTATGCTGGAAAACAGTGTGTTAAAGAATATGTTAGCAATAATGAAATATAGCAATCAGCAAAGCACTTGACTTGGCTGTGTGATTTAGCCTATGAGAATGATTATTTAAAATGTTTCGAGAGAACTTCAGATTTATTTTACCACTGCAGTTTTTGTTCAGAGTTAGCTCATGGAGGGAAATGACAATTATCTCTAAACAAGAAGTGTAATTAGGTAGGTACTGGTACTCTTTTAGTATGAGACGTTGAGGTTTTAAGCAAGTGACCAGTATTACAATGGATTTGGATTTAAAAAAACCCAAACACATCCCAAGCTGAAGGCTTTGTACATAGTGAGTCGAACACATCTCCCCTGAAATGGCATTTAATACTGGTCTGAAGGTAATGGCAGCTGAGAAGGCAGCGGCCTGGAGGGCAGCAGCACCCCTCTGGCACCACGGTGGTCGCTTGTCCCTTTGAATGACTGGTAGCAACACCATGACTGGTTTCTCCCATCCTTCTTCACTAAGACTAGGCTGATACTGAATTTGTGACCAGTCTTCTGGTAGGGTACCAAGTGCTACAGAGCAGACAGACAGGCGGAGGTGTGGACAGACGAGCACTTGAGCAGAGGTGCAGGCATGCGCCTCGGTATCCGGTTAGCCTGGGTGTGGAACCTCTGAATCCGTCAGAAACTAGCGGTTGCTGTAACAGAGGCAATGTCTATTTCAGGGATTGTAAGTAATTAAGCATTGTTTCAGAAGTTTTTTTTATATTTATTTTTTTTAAGAAAAAGGTATAAACAACCAGCTAAACTGCCTTTTTTGTATGCACACACACCTCATGTGCATATGTGCCTCAGTGTAAATGTATACATGGATCTAGTGTGTGTTTAATTTTTCCGTGCTATAATGAAAGTGTTTATTTTTATTAGCCGCATTTATATTTAGATTGAATATGATGGCATTCACAGGCTTGACATATACAATTATATTATTACTGTTCCTGCACAAAAGTACTATTCAGAAGTGATTCAACTCTCATGCACTGTGGTCACTGTTCTGCATTAGGTGGGGCTTGCTTTGTGTTGGGGGGTTGATTCAACTCTCCGATCTTAGTTTAGACAGGGGAAAATGTGTGTTCTTAGGAGCTGTGTTTATTTTTAAATTGATTTTTCAAAAGCTACCATATGTGCTGTCTAATATAAATAGGAGAACACCAAACAAAAATTTGTTATTAAAGTTATTGTTCTTGCTAAAACCACAAAAAGCAAACATTTGTTATACTTGTTAAATGCATACAAAATGAGTTCACTCATTACAAAGACTAAAATTTAATTTACTAAATATTTTAACAAATTTGTTATATATTTTATTTAAGTAAAAAAAAATCTCTTACTGACCTATGTATTTATTATTATGATTTACTATGGCTTCAGGTTAATTTATCTGTGTTTGGTTGTTTGCTCAGGATGTTCTGTGAAGTATGTTTGTATTTATTTGCCTCCCTTGTACTTGATGTGTTTTGTAATGTGCACTGGTTTTTTTCTTTCTATTTTTCTTTTTTTCTTTTCTTTGTGTTTAAATGCATTGATGAGCTATACTGTAAATTAGACCTTTTGTAAAAAGCAATGATGTATGCATTTTTTAATTTGGAGTAGTTTGTATACTGTTTCTTCATACAATTAATATTTCTTACATCAAAACAACAAAATTGTGTTCTGTGCTGTACATTTGGTGTATGGTAGGAAATAAAATTGATAATGAAATATTGCAGCAAGTTTGTTGGGTTTTTTAGCCTCTAGATGCTGACTTATATTACACTTTCTTAACTGCACCTGGCACTTATGATGTGTCAGATGTTTCACTCGCTTTGTGTACAAAATGTGTCATCCTCGTAAGTAAATTTCTGATATAAATAATTTAATCAGTGTTTTACTTTGTCAATTTGAAATAAGGAGGAGAAAAATAGAACCGCTTAAGAGGTTCTTTTCACTTCTGAAGGGAAAAAAAAATCAAGATGATAATCACAGCATTATTTAATGCATTCTTTTCTTGGCAGTTGTAGACTTCATTTATACTGATAAAGTACAGGATTTGTGCTGACCTTTAACAGCTGCTAAATGATGTTTAAACATAAAAACCATTGTAAAGTTTCCAGCAATTCGGAACCGCCCACTGTTCCAGTGCAATTTTCTGCTGAGAATTGCAGTGCTTAGACATTGCAAAAATAAAAATCTGCTGGTTTTAGAAAGACAATATTTCCATCTAATGGACTTTCTTTTTTCACTGCTCGTTGTAGCGAAAACAGGCCACTTTTATTTAGGATGCATGCTAATGGCTTCAGGAGCATTTCTTGTCTCAGATTCCAACTTTCCACAGATAGAGAATAATTTTCATTTGGAAAATAAGGCAAATTAAAATGCCATAAAGTAGCTGATAATTATTTATTTGAATAGACATATTTAGATAAACCAGAATGGACTGACGCATAAAAAAAAAATGACACATCCTGCATTCAGCTAGAAGAGAATTTCAAAATTTGCATCACATGAATCCAGGATGCTCACAAATCTTGCCAAGTTTGAAGCTGTAGAGTCAGCAAAGGACTGGAATGAGGACAGACCTGTCCTGGGAAGCTCTGCTCCACTGGGGTTCAGAGTTTTCTTTGTTCTTGGACACTTACCCAAGGACAGCATGAACTGGTTCTTTTTATTAAGCCAATTATTAGTTATTTATGTAATATGACTTAATGAATATAAAATAATATTTTTAAGGGTTCTTGAAACTTACTATTTAACTCCCACTCTGGATATTCATATCATGAGACACTAGTTTCTCTTCTCACACATCACAGATGAAGCAGAAACAGGTTAGCAATGTGCCTTAATGCTAAACAGATAAAGACTGAGGCCAACATTTTCATTTTGTCTGGATGCCTAAATTCAAATCACAAATTTAGAGGGCCTTTTTAGCAGACAGACAGCTCTTCATGTGTCATTTTTAAAGTTCTATACTTAATATGATTATCTGCTGTTTATAAGATTGGGAAAAGGCAGTTGTGTGAGGATGTTAGGCTCTACATACACCTGAGAAAACTATGCTCTATTCTCGAATGCTTCCAGCAATCTGAGACAAGGAGATCCTTTTTTCTGTGAGCAGAAAAACACTTTTCCTAGTGGTTTTGGATAGGAATGTGATAGCCACACTTAAGTGATTATATTATTATTATCAAAGACTATCTACATTCATCTTTAAACAACTTGCTCTGATAATGTTTTAGCATTGAAGTTATGGTCTTTTTCCATGAAAAAAAAGAATAAACACTTAAGCTATATTNACAACAAAAGCCATTGTGCTTGAACAACCTTTCAAACGATTTTCATCTTCTGAAGTTTCCATTTTTAACAATTGTTCTGTAACTATGCCTATAGAAGGGGGAAAAGTACTTAATTCAGTAAAAATACATAAATTCCAATTATTGAATTAACTTGAAAGGAATTGAAGCTTTAAATATCAAGGAGAAGGAAGGGGAGCAAGAACAGTCAATAGCTGTTGTCCTGACAGTTCAGGGAGTCTATCTTCTCTCTTAACTAACCATGATGAAGATTTTTGAGTCTATGATGTAGAAAACAGAATCTGTTTTCTACTGCAATTTTATCTCTATTTACTGATTAAGCATCTCTTCTCTCCTGCTGACTTAATGTATATACCTAAGTATGTCATGGCTTTTCTACTCAATGCCCCTTCGTTCTACTTACACTGTACTTTTAATGTCACAGGCTTTCTTGATGGGAATTTGTTATCGTGCAGTGACAGAGAGTTATGACACAAGCCCTCTCCTTGGTTTCCTCCCGTGTTCCTTCAGTGCAATACATTCTACCTGTCTTGGCAATTCTGCTGTGCCTAAAGATTTCTTATGATTTATGCAGCTGTGTAACTTGGATGCTGCCAGGAGATCTGCACCAGACAAAGTCCTTTGTTCAACTTGCTCAGGATACTGTGGGATGATAGAGCTCCGTTTAGCTTTCGTGTAATGTAGGACAGTGACCTAGTTTTAGTACCTTTCAATATCTCATTCTGGCTTGGTTTTCTTCTGTCTCTTTTGCTCTAGTAAGTCTTAGACAGCCAAGCTTACACATAATTGCATCAGGGATTAGTCTGATTTCCTGTCTGACTTCATGGTACAAATTGCTTCAACTGCATTTCATTCTTAACGAATGTTCCCAGGGACATTGTCTAAGTAAATCTCAGGACTTTTCAGTTATGTGATTGCAATTACTATTTAGGTTGCTGCTGTCTGATCCTGAGACTGTTACTGCACAAGAATTTTTCCAACCAGCTTTTGGTGTCCAGCACCAGCTTTTGGTGCCCAGCTTCACATCCCTTGGAGAGACCTCATTTTTAGAAGCTAAATACACAGCAGTTTTTGCCAAGCAGGGCCTTTTCCAAAATTCCCTTCTCTGGCCAATCTAAACTACTAAATTTTCATACTATTTCATAGCACTGAGATATATAGATTTATAGATATATAGATATATATAAAAATTATATCTTGTTTATACTTGTTTGCACAAACAATGCACCATAAAATTCCTGGTGGGTACTTGTACCCATCCCAGGTATTGAAGAAAACATAATTTTTGTTTCCCCAAGCCTGATTCAAAACCTTACCAAACTTCCCATTTACTGTTTGTGCACACCTTTTTTATTTTTTTTACTTTGTTTTATTTTTTTTCACTCCTGATAGAAAATTAAAAAAAGAAGGAAAAAAAAAGGAATGAATGTCATTCTTTATTTAACTGAAGCTATTGTCTGTCCAAACATTTCCCTGAAGCTGGGCCTAGGGTTGAAACTATATGGCTGGGAATACTCCTTAATTACAGTAACATGTAGCATCTTACATGCACCCTCTGCTTACTTCTAAAACAATAAAAAAAAATCTGGATTAGGATCCAGGTTCTATCCTGATTTCAAAATTATTGGAATGAAATTGTTCTGCTCCTTTAGATGAAGGATGAGCTTAGTTCCTTTGGGAGGGAAGCGCCTACAACTGGGAGTTGGCTTCTTCAATTCTGATGTATGGTCAAAAAGGTTTTAGGGAAGGAAAGAATGTTTTAAAAAGCTGATAAAAACTTACCAGGAAAATTGAATTCCTTCAGAGGGATTGCAGTGCCATCTCCACAGACTGAAGAGCTGAGCTCTTTGCACAGACATGTGGCAGAGGTCCCGCACATGGAGCACCAGTGCTGAAGACTGGGAGAGAATATCTTGTGTTTTCCAGCTGGCAGGAGACAAAACGGCACCTCAGAAACCCCAGATTTAGGCCCTACTCAGGCTTACAGATAACCCTGAGCAAGGCACTTGATTCTAGCTCTGTTTCCACATCTGGAAAATGAAAACCACTCCAAAGTGCATTGGGAATTAGCAATGTCAGTCTTACACAGGGCCATGAGGTACAGTCATGTGTGTACAGTGAGGGAGAGAGTGCCAGAGCAAATATGTAAGGGCATATAGCTCTCCCCCCTTTCTTTTTTTTCTTTCTAAGACATTATTACTGTCTTCATTTTATTGCCCTGCTTCTTACATTTTTTCCCTTGAAGATATCTTCTAGTTAGTGATGCTGGCCAGTCTCAAACTAAATTTTCAAAATGCAGAAGCTAAATTTCAAAACAACAGAAGCAAAGGCTATAAAAGCAGAAGTATTTTTATTGAGATAATGGAGCTCCTACAGATTTTGTGAAAAATCAGCTGATTGCTATGAGAGCAAAATTATGACTCATGAGAAGAGGGAAGAGGAGGGAGGTTCAGCTGTTACAGATTCTGTTTGGCAAGGGCCAGCTCCAGATCAGCATGACGTACAACTCAGAGTAGCACCAAGAGTGAGTGCAAGGCTGGCCAGAGAACTGTACTCGTGTGCTTGGTGCAGTGTCAAAGGCTGTAAACAGTACAGGTCTGTTGTGTGAGTGTAAACATTTGAGCAAGAATGAAGGGAGACAAGCAGTGACTACAGGCCTGTGTTTATAGCGACACCTACAGGGCTGGGGCACAGGGCAGAGTCCCTTGGGGGCCACACTACATCAGCTCCACCTAGTGCAAAACAGGCCTGTTTTCCAAATCTGGGTCTTTACCCATTTTGTCACACTAAATACCCTCTCCAGCTTGCTATGGGATCATCAGGAGTGGTGTTACTAACCCTCCTTCCTGGGGAAGCGCACACTACCACTGAGTTCTACATCTGGAAGAATGAAGGTATTACCCAGCATCAGCGGCGCAGGCTAAGCCTTGACAGGGAAAACCCCAGTGGTGCACAACTCCGATGGCCAGCACGTCTGCTTTCGCAGGCTGAGGTTTGGTGGGGGTAGCTGACGGTGGGGAGGAACCAAGGTGCTGGCTGCCTGCCTTTTCCCCTCTGCCTGGTGGCACCTTCCCATACTGCCAGCCCTAACCAGGTAGCGCCCGTCGAGCTGCGTTTCCTCCCTTTTCCCCCCCTCCATACCCAGGCCAGGCTGGAGGCAATCCTTGCTGTTTTTTTTTTTTTTCTGCATGGGGCTTAAATCTTATTTCACCATCTTGGGAGCATAGCGTGACTGCAGCCATGGCTGGCTGGCCCGGCTGCCACCGCTCATGATGCCCTTTTTATTGCCAGATTAGAGGACATTGTCGTGATGCGCATGAAGCCTCCCAGATAAGGCGCTGTACAAGTTCCAGCAGGTTCCAAATACAACAGCGCGGCTTTCGCATCCAGCCCACAGGATCAGAGTTTATTTCCCCAATGCAGACAGCTTTGCACTGCCTTGCTGTTAATTAAAGTAGTGATTACAATACTGCACTGTTTACATGCAAGATTTTGCATGGTCTTGGCCATTCACGTGCAAATGAACTTGTAAGCCTTTCTGTGCCCTAAAATCTGCTGATGTCAGTCTTCCAATTCTAACTCCATGTTGTAGGACATGTGGCTTTCTATAGCTTAGCTTTGATGCCCCCAAGTCATATTATCTCAATTCTGAGCTTCATTATGATAAATCTTTCACTGGTTTTAAATCAAAAACTTTAATTGTACCGTACTTATTCAGCTTAGGTTTTGGCTCCTGAAGGCAGCAGTTTTAATTGCATCATTTGTATAGTGGCCCAATATGTTTTGGTGTGAAAAGTGCATTATCACGTTTAATTTTGCATTATTTTCCCCATATGTTTTAGTTACACTAAAACTTCAGATGGGAAGTGATGAGGCTTTCCCACTGTTCCCTCATTCTCTCCTCAGTGTTTTTTAATGAGCTAAGACCACACTATTTTCTTTTGTTCTCATCAGTTGAGGTTTTAGGGAGCTGTTTATTTGTAGGGTAATTCTTGTATTTATGTAGAGCAAGGCATTAGACATTTTTATCCTCTACTTATTAACAAGCCAGATGGTACCGGCTGCTACCCACACAATTCCAATTATCAGATGGCAAACTGAAATATACGTGGGGCAAATGAGAAGATGTATATTAAAGAAGCATCATGTAGAATTGGCTTCTGAGAGATGCTGATTCACAAAGGGGTACTAGCAATTAGGGTATGACAGCCTGCTGCTGAATGTACAGCATTGGCCTGGGGGCACAAGCATTCAGCCTCCAAAATTTTAATACTGTCTCTCTTTCCCCTATGGCACGAATACATATCTTTGAAATCCGATTCAGGTCTTTCATCCTTTAGACTTCTTGTCCACTTCAGAGTGATATGTAATATCAAAGCTAGTCAGTAATTTAAGATATACCAGAAAGTTGCAGAAGAGCTTAAAGTCAGCATGAAGTCTGTTCATCACATCTCCTAATACACTCTCTCATGCACCCCTTGGCACATACCTCAGTAAAACAGGAATAGCTCTAACACTGAAATCTAGGATCCAACCAAGTATTGCTATTCCAGGTCTCAAATTTACCTAGAAGTTACAATTTACACGCGGATTTTTGCTTAAGAGCAACTCTTAACTTCAGGTTTAAATATAAGGAGGTCTGGTCATGCTCACTGTAGTTGGCATCTCAGCCTTTTAAAACAACTTTTAAAAATTCAGAACCTAGACCCAGTCCTTACTCAGGGATTCACCCTACATCATTGACACAGGCTGATAATAAAGAATGAGTGTTTTAATGGGAGGTTTTATATTGCCTGGTGGTGTTGGGGGGCGGGGGGTGTGTGTGTCTGGTTTGTTTGGTTTTTTTTTTCTGGCCAGAAGACAGAATCTCTATAGGAAAAGTTTTTGGGTAAAACCTGTGCTCTTATGCCTCCTTTATTTTGACACAGAAATAACACACATGAGTTGCCTGGGAAGATGGTGAATCATGTGGGAAACTTTGTGTGTGACAATTTTATTCCTTTTCTCCACTGGCCCAAGCTGAAAGTGCTAAGCCAAATCAAACTGTGAAGAAATTGATGTCCTCAGGTCAGATCAGTTAAAGGAAAATGTTCTTTAAGCTAAAGTAATGGCTTTATAAAGTTCTTCAGTTTTCATATGGGCTACTAGCAGGTTAATCATCTAGATGAATGGATTTTGCCGAAGTTGTAATGTGAAGCATTTCAGATTGTTTCTAGTTTCTGTTTATAGTATCCAGTCAAGAGAACACCTCTCTCAACAGCTGCTCTCACAATGCAAGGGGAAAGGTACTCTCCTTGCTTTAACACTTGTTCCTGGCTCTAACACTTGTAACCTACAGGTCTTGGCAAAGTGTCTTAACAGAATGAGTTTGAAAGGCAAATCTGCATGGTTTAACATCATTTACACTTCAAACAGCTGACCACATGCAAATGGCACGTGCAAATTCTCACTCCTATTCATGGAGGAGTGAAAGATGTGCACAGGCATTTGTCTGCCATTTGGTTACACAAGTGTACGAATCTGCAACTGTGAAGAAGCTGCTGCTGCTTCTTTCTCACCTTCCATCTGTGAAAGGGAGGGCCTAGTAACATTCCTTTCATCTAGCTGTTAGCAGTAGACTTAAGCAAGACCAGCAGTGGTCTCTGGAATGCTCTCAATGAGATCCTAAGTGTAAATCAATGGTACAGCTATTCACACAGTCCTGGGGAGTTCAGACAGAGTTTTGTACCTGGCTTAATAGGTACAAAAAATCCCAAACCAAATCCAAAGCATTGCCTAGTACTTGTTCGGTCCAGTGAAAGAAGCCAATTGCCTTCTTTATGTTACAGATATTCCTCAAAAGGGTTAGCCAAAGTAGAGAGATTCAAAATAAACATCTCCTTGTAGATCCAAGGTGCAATTGCCAGTCTCTCCCAGGCTACAAAACTGTCACTTTTTGTTTCAGTGCCCTAAAATCCACCAGGCCAAAGTTTAATTTGATTTCTCAAAATAAGAAAGCCAACACTGGATAAGGTGCTTGGAGATCACTGACATCCTAATTATTGTCAGGTCTGGATTGCAAAGAAGTGATTCAATAGCTGAACATCTGTGTACTTGCTCACATAGAGTTGCTGTTTCACCCACAAGCAGCTGTGGAGTAGACAGGCAAAATTCTCTACATGGTGATAATTACAGTGTGCATTACAAAGGAGGCATAGACATAAGAGCATGCAATCAGATTGGGTCTTTTAACTTTGGAACAGAGAAACACTGCTAGATCCAAGGCTAATATACATAAAATAGGTTTCTCAGCCAAAAGAGAGGAACATTTAGTTAGATCTGAATGAGGAATTAGGAAATTCACTTACTAAACAGAGAACTTTCTCCAATCTTAGTTTTGTTTCTGTAGAAGCTATGGTTAAGAAATAAACCAAGCACACAAACTCTTCCAGAGACTGAAATACAATTGATTGTCCACGGATCTGCAAATTTTCTTTAATATGTTTTTATTGCTTGCTACATGTGCCTGCCTGCTCTGTCCTAAGCAGTGGTGTTAGCTATTATATTATCATTACTGACCACCACGATAGTGGCAACAGCTGAGTACCCTTTTCAGAGCTCACAATCTCTTCATCTCCTATCTTATGCTGTTTCAGCCCCTCAGTCACATCTTTAGATGAACATTACTGCATCCCATTAAAAAAAAAAAATCAATGAAATCTTTTTCTCAAGGCAATCTTTCAAGGTAAGCAGCTATGTGCTTGTGAAACACTATAAAGTAGAGCTTAAATGAAACAAAATGGAATTTCAGTAATGCATGATCCTTGTGCGCAGAACTGCCTTTTCCTGCATTCTGGATCTAGAAGCTCAACTTTCTTTTTCATTGCTAGGAGCTGAAAGTCATTCAAGTATGAAACAGTGCCTTCCTTAGGTTAATTTTGACACTTTGAATTCACTCTTTCAAGGTTCACATGGGAGTACAACTGTGCTAGTGTGACGTTTTGGGGATCACTGCCCACACAGCCAGAGAGAACAGTTTCCCCTCAGGTAAACAGAGCATCCTGGATGGCGGCAGGAGTGAACATATCATAAAACATAAGGATTATGCCAAAGTGCAAGAAAATTAAATTATGTCAGGAGTCCAACACTTATTGCAAAATGGCTGCATTTTATTATCACAGGGGTTTCTGGTACGACAATGACTGCACAGCAAATTCCTCTTCTAAGCAGCAGTTTAGTCCACAGGTTTACATTACATTTATGGAGAAGAGGAAGAGAAATCAAGTTTCTACTTTTTTTTTTACAAAAGCAAGTCTTGTTTTTGCACCTGAAGTATTTGGGAACAGTATTTTGTTTGTCATCTGAATAGGTTCCAAAATGTCACAATTTTTTTTCTGAGGGAAGATATTAGGCACGGCAAGACTTGTGACAGAAAAACAAAAGGTAAGTCACTCTATAAAAGCAAACCAGCTGTCAAGGTTTTGGTTGTTTCCTTAATAGGTAGCTGTGGAAAAGCATTGTTTGGATAGAATAACTGCAAATCTGGGATTGTGGCACTAAGCAGGGTGCACAGGAGGAAAATAAGGAAAAGGAAGATTTAATTTAGAGTAAAAAATTCAACTGAAGGGAAAACCCATTGGAGAGGAAGAGAGATGAGGAGTGGTAATGGGAGCCCCCCTCCTGCCTGCAGTCAGGGCCAGGTAGAAGACAAAGGCTAAGCACTGACTAAGTAGAATGTGTCTCTGCTGAGACTAAATATAATATTCTGACATACCTGGATCAAAGGTGTGTGTGGTCAGTGGGTGCCTATCAATGGCTCTGGGTGCTTAAAGCACAGAGTATCCAGCACTAATCGTGCTGGATCAGGGAAAGCCAATGGGGTGGGTGCAGGCAGCCTCTGGCTACAGGGAGAGGCCCTCTGGGTTTGCTGGCACAGGAACAGACCTGCAGTGCCCCGGTTTGGCCCTGATGGTAACCCTCTCACTTAAAGCCTGCAGAGAAGTGCTAGTCCATCATTGCCTGTGTCCCTGAATGGTACTCAACACTCTTCCGTCAGCAGTCCCCAGAGGGATTGTAACAATTCATACTAGCTGGGGTTCATCCCCTTGTATTTTGTATCCCACAACAGAGTACAAAAATTCAGCAAGATGCTTAAGCGTGTTTGTGTGAGTCGAACACAGTTGTTCTGCTGACCTTAATGGTGCTATTCACATGCTTAGAGCAAGGCCTGTGCTCAAGTACACTGCTGAATCAGCTCTTGTGTGTACTGAAATATAACAGTGATTTCTGCAATCAAGGCCAGTGCCAAGCTCTGGTACACCCCTGCCTAGAGTCAAGATATTAGACCAATGCTGCTGTGTGTAGTAGCTGGCATGGCAGCTCCTCTTCCCAGGGCTGCTGAAGATGAGCAGGAAGCATCCACACAAATTGGCTCATGCTGCTTCTTTAATAATTCATGTATTTTTGCTCTCTTCTATAGTTAATGAACCTCCCCCACTCTCACCCTCGTTCTCTCTCCCTCTCCCATTCAGTCAGTTTGTTGTGGTTTCATGTATCTAATCCATCTGTCACTCGATTATAGCTATCGAGCACCTGTTATGGATTTCTAGAGTTTCATTCAAGCTGTTGACAAGTTATTCACAAATTGGCCCTTGTCACTCTGTCATCGTGTGGAGTGCACTTTAGTGAATTCTTTTGGGTACACAAAATAATGAACAGAAGACAGCAAGGCTTGCGAATTAAGCAGTTTCCTATCCCAAATATTTAAAGAATCATTAACTAACTGGAAGTTTCTTGTGGGTGATATAATTTTTAAGCTCTTTTCTTAAAATATTTTGTCTTCTCCATGCAGACCCTTTTGCATGAATAAGCATAACACAACTTGATTGAGCTGTCAGGGCAAGCTTAGTTGACAATGATGCTTTATTCTATACAGTCTGTGTTGCAGCTGTGACAAGTTGATCATTGCTTCTTCTGTACAATGCTACTTGCCTGCAGCGCTTTGGTACTAGCAGGGAAAGCAGAGGGCTGGCTGACTGACTAGCCCTCAGTAGCTGCAGGTCTCTTCTCCTCAGGTGGTTATTTGTTTCATTTTGCCCTGAAGGACACTAGGCAGAAATCAGGCATTGGAGGTGACAAAGGTCACTATCCAAAAGTGAAACATCTCCTGAACAAAGAGTAAAGAAAAGTTAAGGTTAAAAGCAGTTTCAGCTATGCCTTGAAAAATCCTCACTTTCATAAAAATTTTCAAATATCTCAGTACCGGAAGGTCTAGAAATACATTTTTTCACCCAGTTTTTAGTTCTGCTTCCATGTAGGTGATACTTACTCCTTAGACTTTTGTCCTGCACTGTTCATGTAACTCTTACCTTCTGTCTGTGCTCTGCTTTCACTCCCCAGTTACTCTTATTATTATAACCAGTTTTTAGTGATGTAGTAAGAACCTTGAAAGTAATGTGGTACCAGGATAACATAAGCTACAAGGGGATTCTAAAATATTCTCCCAGTGCAGCGTGTTAGTGGTACAGAAGAAGGCATTTGCAAATACAGGCAAAGTGATTGATCTGTTTGCAGCTATGAGAGAAGTTATTTATGCACAATTTGGCTCAAAACAAGTAAATGTAGTGCATGCATATCTGTATATTTAAAAACTATTTTGCATCAATGAACATATGTACATTTTTCTAGTGTAGTCTGCAAATCCTTTGAATAAGATTCCAGGGCTTCAGTGTTTTGATCTTTGAAGAGGATTTTTTTTTCCTAAATTCAAAAGGAGAGAAACTAAGGTTTAGCAACTGCCTTGTCCATATGGGGTACAAATATAGCACTAGAAAATTATCTGGCAATTGCAAAGGGGCTAAATTACTTCTGCTCACTTGTTAGATTTCTTAGTGCTTAGGGGTTTGATGCTGTAAAATCCATTTTCCTTTGTGGTTTCACAGGGACAAATCCAGTCGCCCTGATCAGTGCTCTGATAAACCAATAGGTGGCAGGACTTCAAAACAAACTGTGAAATAATAAAGCCATGTTCCATTATAAAGAAGTTTAAAATATAAAGTGCAGCTGCCTCAATAGTTAATAGCTTAACAGTTGCCTCAGAAGAAGTTATTTTTAGAGGTTTTTTGAATGTTTATAATGATTTAATGCTCAAATCTGTGAACTGCAATTCAGATAGTCAGAACAACTTCGAATTAAAAAACCCCAGAGTTTCAGGGAAGTTATGGTTTACGTTAGTAAGGGCATTTAGGTATTAAAAGGATGCTGATAGGCATCCATGATTTATAAAGCATGTAAGATTCAGATTCACACAAATACTTAGATACCTAAATATTTAGTCACTTATGCTGAGAGATACTGTGATACTGATTACCTTGAGGGATCCCAGCATAAATAGGTTATGATAATAAATTCCATTTTCACAACCAATTTCCTTTGAGCCAGGTCATACAACCAAACTATGCACCTGAAGAGGCTTCACTGAATGTTTTAAAACCAGATCACGGTGAATCCATCAGTGCAAATCAGTAACAATAAATTCTCACTTGCTGCTATCCAACACATTCAAATCAGCCCAATCTCAACTTCACAGTAAGGAGCTGCTCTGAGCCCTGCCTCAAGCAAAGATCCTGCAAACCCTGACACCAGAGTTTTAGCCTGGATATCTAAACAGTCCTTCTATTACTGGCTTACCCATCCAGCAGCATCCTCAGCATGCCTGAGGCTGGCTGTCTCCCAGCAACAGGGCAGAAAAATCAATACAGGGCCACCTCCACGTGGAAGAAAAGCCCAACTCTAGACTACCTGACAGCTGAGGGATAATGAGAATAATACAGTAAGTGAGCAGAGACGGCCTTCAAGACAAACAGAGGTTTTTGACAACTAGGGCACAGGCTGCTTAAGTAGTTGACTTGGCTGTGGTGCCCACGTCCAGCAGAGTTCCCAGCCAAGGATCCTGAGCGAACGGAGCCACCTCTAAACTGGCATCACATCAGTTGCTCAGGCACATAAGCCCCATTCTTCAGCCTTGCACTACTGGCTAATTTAGGCAGCTTCCCTGCTCAGCTGTTTGCCTTAAAAAGCTGAAAATCCCTTTCTTACAAGCTTAGCAATTCCCATGTAGGGATCCCAAGCTGCAAACAGACACTCAAGTTGGTGCTGAAATTCCAAGCTGTGAGCGGTCGAGGAGTCGTGTTGTGCATCTCTGCCAAACAATGCTGAAAACCATCTAAATAAATCCCTTCAAATCCTAAATCTTGCTGGCTGTGAGGAAACTAGGCTAGGGGGGCTTAAATCACTTTTCAAAATTAGTGTAGGATCCTAAGTCACTTATGTGCCTTTCAAAAATTTATCCTTAAAAGTTGGGTGCTCAAAAGTGATTTTCCTCACAAGTACCACTGCTAACTTCAGAAATTATCCCTGAAGTGAGCATGAATAAAAAATTATTCATAGAAATAAGGGTATCACCATCTGTCTGACAAAAAATGGAAGCATAAAACAGGCCCAACACCATATTGGTGTTCAGGCTTTTTCGGTGAATCGCTTTGAAACAAATTCGTTTTCATTGGCTTAAAAAAAACCCAAAAAACCATAATGTGTTCCTTCTAATTTTTTTTAACATAGAAATCCAAATGTTTTCTGAGTATCTCTCATGAGTGGTGTGAGCCTTTGATTACAGGATGCTGATAATGAGGATATTTCGGCCCTTAGAATTGGTTTTTTTGGGGTGACACCAAAAAGATGTCTCTCGTGTTTTGTAACTGCTGGAGTATTGTACCGTAAGAACAGTCACAACACCTCTAGTCTTATTTTTGCATAAAAAATAACTAAATATTCATAAAGATTATATGTTTTACCTTCATTTCAGTTGTTGCTAGTCTTTTAGTGTGATTTAGGGGTGTTCCTTTCTACTCTGAAATAGTACAAGGAGCAAAGAGCTTTGAGGAAAAGAAATAAGTATCATTCCAAGAAGCAACTATTCAAGATCTGGATAGAACTGTAAAAATCCGGGGTTGATTCAAGTGTTGGTTATACCAATGAAAAATCAGAACAAATCTCATTCTTATACATGCTTCTGATGTTGCTGCACTTCCCTAATATGCGCCTGCTCTCCTGAGCAAAAGTAGCCTCTGTATATCTACTAATTTCCTTTGAACGCTTTTCTTCTCAGCAGCTCTCAACCATTTTAGAAATGGGCTTTTTTCTTAAATAATTTGGGTGTCTCCTATGGTCACATATATGAGTATTCTACATGTAGTGCCACCTCTAGCACACCCCAAACTTTACATCCCAACCTCCATCCCACTTCCCATTTTCATGGGGTCTGCTCCCCCTAAAATAACTTTTTTCAATACTTTAGAAAAGCCACCACTGACAAAGCAAGTCTATGTGGTCTCAGCAACCCAACCCAGAGCTTCTTTGGAAAAGGGAAATCTGTGAGAAGGTTCTCAGTACAGAACATGGGGGCAAAGTGAACCAAGGCAAAACCAAAACCAAACAAAAGAGGAAAAAAACCGCGAAAAACCACCCCAAACCAAGGAAAAATTCTTTAGACGTTCTCCCGCTCTGAAGATTTATCGAGTCTCTCTTGTACATGACCATTTCAAGCACTGTTGGTTTGAGCTATCCATTTGAGCCATACAGGCAGTCGTGGGGCTGAGGTGGCTTTGTGGCAGGCAGTTGTGCTATTTCTTCCACTTGACAAGTATAATCTCCTGCCATGTCTCTTTCCATTTGCTTCTCCTGTTACTGAAGAGATGCTCAGTTTCATAAAAGCTGACATGCCCTGAGAAATTCCATGTACTCTTTCTTTTACAGAGCGTGTGCATGTAGATCTCTGAAGGCATACAGGAGATTTTTGACTTTGCATAGAACAAAGGCTCCCAAATCCATTGTTAGGGAATACCTGTGGGGGAGAGAAAACCACCAACAAATCCCATCCTACTTGCCTTTTGACATGTACTATAAAAAGACTGAGTCAGAGAGAAATAGCTTATGTGCACAAAATAAAAATGTACTGTATCAGCCTTTTTCTTTGGGGATTAGCAGAATGAAAACTGATTTATTTTTGGTGGCGTTTCCTCCCCTGGGCCTAGAGAAAATCAAAACTCTAGATTATGCCCAGGTAAGGGTTTTAAAAAATGCATATGTGTTTTTTTTTAAACGTAGTTAATATTGTTGAATTTAAAGCTTGCATTAACTAACTGCTGAGATTCAAATGTGGACTACTTCCTCATAAATTTCTATAAAAGTATTAAAAATCTTATTAGCATTTAAATAAACATTGAAATAAACATAGTGCTTATTGCTTAGTGCTTATTTTACCTTCTTCAATTCAGTGATCAACCACAGTCTTAGATGGAGAGGTTCACAGTAATGCAAAAATGGAGCAGCTGAGGCCTAGAACTATTTCTATGCAGATGGCAGAGTGGATTACTGCTCACAAATACATGTATATGTACGCATATATATATATATGTATGTAACTTGAGCAACTATCAAATATATATATATATTAGTTATGGTACTCTCACAGCTTTACATATAAACATAAATACATACATTCTGATTTTGATGAGAATTATTTTGATTACCACTCTATCTTAAGACAGTTGTCAATAGTTGCACAAATAGGACCGTACCAGAATGGTAAATTTTTGCCTTTTCTGCAGAAGGGTTTAGAAACAATATCAAAACCCACACGGGAGTGGTGAATCAGGCTTGTCACAGGAATTTTGACTCATTAGCAGGCCAGGTATACAGAAGGATGAGTGCATGTTTTTAACAAAAATTTAGTGTCATTTAAAGCCACTGTTTAAAGTATTTATCCTAACTCACTTGCTTAAGAGCACAACATTAAAATCAGCCACGTAATGGGTAAGATTTTCTTTCAATGACTTCTCACAGCAAAAGACTTTCACTGTCTCTATGCATTGACCTTTCAGCAAACATAGGGTGAGCTGCCATTAAGGTTTTTTAGGATATTATTGGTGAGTGCAATTTTTTAACTTTAATTTTCATGCTACTTTGCTTTTGACTATGCACCAGGGATATTTTTAGATTATTGATGACTGCACCATCTGGCTGTATTCTATTAATACCAGTATAACTGGGTTTTGCAAACTCTTTCTCCTTTAGTTCAAACCCTTAGGCAACACATCTTTCCACAACTACAGCAGGTACTCCAGAATGAATGACCTTGATTGCATTAAGCAACAGAAAGTATTTGCTCATGTTTTAATCACTATTGCCTAGGCTACCTGTGCTTTCTGACAGCTGTGAATATGGGACTTCAAAGTAAGAGTAAGGAAATAGATTTCAAGGTTAATTATCTCATACCCTCAACTTTGAATCCATCTGGATTTTGCTGAATGCAGAAACCTGATGGCTGGGGGTTGTTAGGTTGTTAGAAACTCTGAAGGACCTTGCCAGCATGACGAGCCGCAAAGGGGCCCTCACCAAGAAAGTTCAGTGTCAGATTTGTCAGTCAAGAGGTAGGGCTGGACATGGAGAAATTCCAATGTTTTTCAGCCTGGAAAAACTCCTGCTTGGTTTATACATTGGCCAGAAAGCAGTGCAGAGGGCCTGGACTGAGATTTTTGTAAGCTCTTTTTCTCATGGTTTCCACCCACCCCTTTAAGAGAACTATGCAAATATTTCAGTGCTCGTTGCTTTGCTTTTAACACCAGTTTTGTCTAGCCTGCCTGTTTAGTTTTTAAGTGCTGGCTACACCTCATGGTATTTTCAGTGCTTCCATATATTTTTTTTTAAAAGCATAGTAATTCATAGAATTCCCAAGACGAATGGATTAAGCACTTGACAACCTAGTTATACCAATTGCTGTACTTTGTTTTCACTGGTAATAACGCAACCATTTAACCATAATTTTATAATCCTTAGAACTGTGATGTTTTTCTGACTTGTTTTCCTGAGATTTAATCACTGAAAGCAAAAATTTGTTGACACAAGGAGTTTTCATACTACAGTGCTGAATATCCATGAACCTAAAAACAAATGCTAGTCATAAAGTGAATTGCAAATAGTGAGCATTCTGATTCTTCTGCTCCCCATATTCTAAGGAATATTTACAAAAAATAATATGACAAAACCTCACAGAGGTGTGATGAATTTATTAAGAGAGAAAATTTTTACTATTGGTATTAATTTTTTAGAAGCGCCATGAATTATTTGTCAAGCTCAACTCCAAGCAAAACCCAACACTGTAGTGGTGGTTTCACCTGGATATGCCACTGTGTATCAAAGATAGAGAGCAATTCTTTTCAGAGTGATGACAACAGGACTTGAAATAAGGATATTTCTGCTGTATGAGCTGCAGAACAATGTCATTTATCTGAGAGAAAGGCTTTTCCAACTTCTATTCAGCCACACTGGAGAAACAGTTGGCTGAAAACATAGTATATGATCTTTGTGTTGGCTATAAGCCCATGAATATAATTCTTACAGAAATTATTTTTATCTTCTCCAAAGACAAAATGTTTTAGAAACTCCCTGTGGGTTTCTCAGACTGTTGGTTCATTACCTGGATTACTCCTGCAGTGTTTTCAGCTCTTACACTCTGAGTTGTGAGTCTATATCTATCTCCATTTCTTTCTTTTGCTGCCTTTTTCTTTCTCCAACCCACATTTTTCCCCACCGGGAAATAAATTGTTTCATACTTTTCATTTGAAGCTAAGGCTCCTTAAATGACTTCCATTGAGTTTTTCCAAATCAGGTTCCATTAGCAGAACAAAAATGAAAACAATTCCTGCTGTGGTGAGCCTTAAGAAATGGTTTGTGTAATGAACCAAGACAATGGGTGATTGACAGTCAAGAATTTACGAAGCCAGGATACATACAAAAACCCCCTCACTAACAAATAGACTCCCATGTCTTTCCTAATGTCAGCAAACAGTCAACCTTATACACCAGGTAAATAAACACTCAGGTTTATGGATTTTGATAGTGTGTGTCCTCAACAATGAAATAACATGGTTAATATTCTTTTTTGGGGTTAAAGAAGCAAAATTAACTTCAGAGCTACTATTGTCAACTCTGTGATTTAAGACTAGGGCAAAAGCAATAATTGGATAGGGGAGGAGCTCATGTGGATATTGCTAAAAGCACAAGGAACCACCGACTGCTAGTACAGCAGGATACCAGGAAGAGTAGAGATCCCCAAGAATTTATGGGGAAGAAAATCCACGGTGCCAGCTGAGCTCTTTTGTGCTGCCTCACTGCCAGCATTTCAGGACACCAGACAGGGTCCCGTAGAGCCACTCTGGTGTGTGGTTCCCATAGCAGCCCACAGTTTATCTTCAGGGGTAGACTGACAGATGTTATTGAAGCACAGCATCTGCAAAAGGACCGAGTTCAAATCACTTGATGTCCTGAACCACATAGTCTTCCCAGAACATGTCTCATGACAGACTCTAGTGCTAAGGCAAACCAAAGGCACTTCAGAAACTCAGCTTAAAGCAGTGGAAATTAGATATTCTGATAAACCTCACCCTAAAAGCTCTAGCATACCACCAGTGATGGCAGACACAGGGTGGCTCTACAGAGAACTGCTCTAATGTGTTGCACAGGGCTCCCCACAGCATTTGCAAGGCACACACCTCATTCTGCATGTCTTCCTCACATGTTTGCATACCTTAATCTGAAACACTGTGAGGCATGAAGAGAAAGAATAATCTTGTGAGTTATCAGCAGGGGTCTACTTCAGCCACAGAGTGAACATTGTTGGACCGTGTGTCTAAACGACACCATGTGAAACACCGAGCACACCTTGTCACTGTGGTGATTATTGCAGGAATGTTTTAGGAATCGCACTGAAAATGTTCTTGCGTAACCCTTTGAAGTAAAGTAAACTATTTTAAACACATCTGACTTCAGAGAATCATCGAATGGCCTGAGTTGGAAAGGACCTTTCAGATAATCTAGTTATTACCCCTCTGCCACTGACAGCTTCTCTGGGCAACCTGTTCCAGTGCCTCAGCACCCTCACAGTAAAGGTTTTCTCCCTAGTATCTAATCTAAACCAACCCTCTTTCAATTTGGAGCCATTGCCCCTTGTCCTGTCACTACATACTCTTGTGTATCACCTCTCCCCATCGTTCTTGGGGCTCCCTTTAGATCCTGGAGGGCCTCAGTTATGACACCCTGAAGCCTTCTCTTCTCCAGGCTGAACAATTCAAATTCTCTCAGCCTTTCAGTCTTTCTTGATAAAACGTTGCCATTTTCTGAAAATCTGTCTTTGATGTGGTTCAAATAGTCATTTAAAACCTGGAGTGGCAATGGCTACTAGATGACTCTGAAAAGCGTGATCAGAACTTTATGAAATGCTACAGTTTTTCTAACTGTAACTAATTT
The DNA here is from genome assembly GCA_013389985.1 of Dryoscopus gambensis. Classification (NCBI taxonomy): domain Eukaryota; kingdom Metazoa; phylum Chordata; class Aves; order Passeriformes; family Malaconotidae; genus Dryoscopus; species Dryoscopus gambensis. The sequence continues at coordinate 52,391 of WEIT01031074.1, forward strand.
GCGAACTAGCAGATAATCTATTAAAATTACAATCATCAAAAATATGCTGTATGGGATTTTTAAACACCATTTAAAGTATTTGTTTTGTTTCTTTTTTTTTTCTTTTTCCTTTTTGTTTTCTTATCAATTGAGATTATAGTATTGTAGGTGGAGATCAGCAATTGAATAGGAAAGGAATTAAACCTGGAAGGAGTGCGTAGACTTTTTGGTCCAGAGGGTTCACACTCGGTGTCATATCAATCATACCATCCCACAAAATGTTCCCATGGGAATCTCTTAGTATGATATCACAGACTCATTTATCCTTTTTAGGCAGTGAACACTTGCAATTGCCATAGACTTTGGGGAAGCAGAAAACCTGCGGCATTTCATGGAACAGGCCTTTCATTTGCATTTTTTTCCACCCTAAAATGTAAACTATTATCTGCTGTGTTTTTGTTGCTTGTTACTGGACTCCTCATGATTCCACCTCAGCATCTGCAGCGACTCAGATCTTAGCATTCAAAGTCAGCCTTTAATAACAGGCAAGGAGTGTGATGCTGCAAGAGGGGCTCATGCAGCTCGTCTACACCACAACTGCATTTTATTCAGATAACTGGACTACTACAGCTTTTCACAGGGAGCTACTCCACACTCCAGTAGTGCTATTGAAAAACATTCAATAAGAAGCCCTTCTCTTTCCTTGCTCCATTTCACTTCATCAGGCTTTATATGTAATTCTTTTGTCTCTAATTGCCCTTTAAAAGTTTACAACCATATTGATGCTTGGAAGAAGTCAGGCAACTGGAACAGGTCGGGAGTCTTCAGCATAAATTATGGAAGCATTAGGCTGTAATTGAAAGGAAAGCCTAACCAGCAGGGAGGAAATTCTTGTACTTAGGAATCCAGTGTATCTTGATCACCTCAACCACTTTGATCTACCCCTGATAATTGTAGCAGAAATGGACGAAAAAGCTTTTTTCTTTGTAATACCATGGGAGAGGATGGTTCTCTGCAAAGAAGGTGTGAACCTACAGGGATGCTCTGAACTCTGAATTTTGGCACAGCTTTTACCACATCCTCCCATTTGCTACATAAAGCGATTACAGCTGATTTTGTACATCCCACACGTGAGACTTTACGAGAAACGCAATCAGGCTGGCAAAAACATGACGGAGTGGAGACAAACTTAATTTACTTCTGTGGACTAGAAGCAAAGGCCTTGAAAATTTCCATGTCAAATGAGCTGTCAAATATAAATATCCCCATAATTAGGGAGGACTATTTTAAGTCTCAGTTTGGGATTTGGGAAGCCTTCATTCTAGCCAAGTCTTTCTGGAGGATATCCTAAACTCCATAGCAGGTATTTATTTCAACTAATTACAGACAATCTGTTCTGGAGAAAATGAGCATTACTACAGGACTGAAATGCAACAGAACACACATATGAGCCTCTATGCAGCATTCCCACTTTCAAAAAGCATCAGAAATTTTTGTTCATTACCTGAAAAGGAACCTCAAGTCACCTGACAATATAAGTAGCCCTTCCCTCAAACTTCAAAAGCCACAAACCCACCAGGCTTCTGGCTCTCAGCATCTTGCTCCTTTTGAAAGTTTTCTATGATTCTTTTTCTGCTCATAAATATCAGCTCACAGAATGAAAACAAGGCAACCATGAGAGTGCCCCTGTTTCAAGTGGAAAGTGCAATCGTGCATCCTGTAAATTTCAGGATGCAGTGTAGGATCTATAAAAGGCCCATCCAATGGATATGAAGGAGTTATCCTAATCTGGCAGTATGACCCACATAATGACTTGTCCTTCTATGCAGGTGTGCCTGGATACAAACTGCTAATACTGTTAAAGTTTACGCTCCATGAAGTTAGAAAAAAATGAATGTGATAAAAATAGAAAGACTAAAATATCAGTTGTTCTTGAAAAAGTCCATTGGAAATTAATTTTATACTACTCACATAATTTATACAGAGTTAAAGACAAACTAAGTGCCGGCGAGACCCCACCTGCAGTGCTGCATCCAGCTCTGGGGACCCCAGCACAGGAAGGACATGGACCTGTTGAAGAAACTCCAGAGGAGACCACCAAGATAATTTGAGGGATGGAGCACCTCTCCTACAAGGAAAGGATGAGACAATTGGGATTGTTCAGTCTGGAGAAGAGTGACACAGTTGCAGTCTTCCAGTGTCTGAAGGGAGCCTACAAGCAAGTTGGAGAGAATCTATTTACAAGAACATGTAGTGATAGGGTAAGGGGGAATGGATTCAAACAGAGAGCAGTCTCTGGTCTAGTGAAAGGCGTCCCTGTCCATGGCAGGGGGCTGGAACAAGATCATCTTTAAGGTCCCTCCCAACATGAGTGTAAGGAAAGATAATGTAAAACCAAGTCACACACTAGTGTTTTATTAGTCTTGCAGTTGTAGCATATTCCATGAAATGTCAAAAACATTGTTAAAGATAACCGTTGACTACAGCATCCTAATAAAACTTCAGAACTAAATTTAAAGGAATTTTTACAAACCTCATCAGAGTGCATATTGTAATGCATTACATAAATCCTTTTCAGAGTAGGTAATTTACATGCACAGATAATTACTTTGGAAGAAGAGAAGCAATATAGTTTAAAGCACCAGATCCAGGAACACTATTGTTTCCTCAGGCAGGCTGGTGCTAAACGCTCCTAATTGTCCTTAGGATAAAGGTGGGCCATAGAATGCCACAAGTAGAGATAATATAAGGATTACCCATCTGACATAGAATTCTGAAACATAAAGCCTGATCTCCATTTTGCTGCCCAAGTTTTATCCTGAATTTACTTGCTTTAGTATACTAAATGGAGACAGAGTTATTCTGCTGTAAGGACATCCACATTTTTTGTTTATAAAAAAGAATAGGGAAATATCTATATGTTGTAATGTTAGACCATGGTGAATTTCATTTACTTTGTGCAATCAAGGTGTATCCATGCCAAAAGCACAATGCTAATAATCTAAGAACATTAATACTACAACAGTCAAAGGTGGATAAAGATGCATTTCACTACCAGACAGGAGAATTTCTTCAAAATTCTTCTGCAGATCTGCAGAGTCCTTCATTGAAATATGCATTAAAGTTGTCATCTTACCTTTAATGCAGATCCTCATCATTCAGTCAATTTTCTCCTCTCTCTCTTTTCTTTCTCTCATTCTCTCAAATATCCTGAAAATAACCTTCAGCTTCTTTAAAACAGAAAGCTTTGGTGGTTTGGAGAAACCGTAATGAGCCAATAAACCCAATTTGGAGGCTGGTTAGTACCACATAAATTAATTTCCCTGCTAAATGATCAGAGTCACATCCACCTTTTTCACTACCATCTGCCTCACAACAAAGTTGGCACTGTACTCCTTTGAGAGGTGGACTGTAAAAGTGTCATTTAGGAAAGGCTTATTAACAAAATCCTTTCTAAGTTCCAATTTTCCTGTTCCAGGGTAATGATCACAAGCAGCATATATATACCGTTAGCAGGAAACAGTCAAATGTCCATATGGCATGCACTTAAATAAATAATATTAAAAAAAAAAAAAGTAAATGGAATGTGTGTATGGATCTATATAAATATTCACCTTCATTTTCAGGGATTTTCATATGTAGCTGATCAGAACAATTCTGCTAGTTGTTAGTTCTGCCCATGAAGGAACAGTCCCTGCCAGCTGGGGTATTTCCCACTTGCCTCTGGACTATGTCAACAAGCCCTTTGCCACACCTATAAAATGGCACCGGAACAAACCACTTTTCCTGAGCCTGCTCCTAATTCCTCCTCCCCGTTCTGATGTGTGACAGACATTCAGAGTCACTCACTTGGCCATCTGATTCAGTTCCTCAGTTGCTGGGCACCCTGGCTTTGGCTGGAACTGCTCCTAACCTCCTGGGATTCTGGAGCACCACCCGCAGATAGCAGGGGCAGAGCTGTGCCAGCTCTCAGAGGGAGATCACACACACAGGACCAAAGGCTCCCTGAAACTCATTCAATTTCTAGTGCGCCTATTACTCTTGTCTAGGTTTATCTGCTATTTCCTGCCTATTTTCTTCCCCTTGCCACACAAATGCTTTTCTTTCCTCTCTGTGTGATGTGGAGAAGCAAGCTGGCTTCGTAGTATGCACAACTGCACAAGCTCTCTGAGCTTAGCTTAGCTCTCATGTTTACCAAGTGTTACAAAGCAGGAAACCATCCAAATGTGGTTCCTAAATTCTGATTAAAAACATTGTCCTGGAAATTTTTATTTGTGATGAATACACATTCATAGATACTAAGATTTTCTTTATACTGAGAAGCCTGCAGTGAAGGCAAGGAAGTCTTAAATTTAGACAAGGACTTTCACTTTGTTTTTCCAGTAATAAAAAATATAGGGTGACAAGATTGATTCATGGGATGGTACAGCAATAAGTTTTTCCATGCAAAGGAGGTAAGGAAGAAGTTGAATGCTCAAGTTAAAATGTATATTTATGTGTTTTGCTTTTGTGGAGCAGAGTCAGAATTAAACAGTTCCACCAAACAGGATTTTACTTGCAATGAAGTTACTTTGCAGTTAATAGTGCTGCTCCTTCCTGGGCCAAGGTGCCACTGGGTCATGAGCTTTCAGACAGGGGACCAGTGCCAACGTGACATACAAGCATCACGTTATGTTGTTCTCTTTCACTAAATGTCCTACAACTTGCTGTTGTTCTACCATACACAGTGTAGATAGTAGCCTTGGTTTATTTTCAGAAATAAGACGTAGTTACTTTCTCCAAATTTTTAAAACTTCCATTTTTTCCCCCCTTAACACTAGTCCTAAATCCTGAAGTAGTAATACGAATTACTTTGGTTTCAATGTTCCCTCCTTTCTAAACAACTGGAAAAGACATAAGTTAAATAGTTTCCATAACTTTCTATCTTACTAAGTATAATTAGATTCTTTAGTATTACTTTTCCCTTTTGAAACTTATTTCATTTGTTTTGTTTTTATAGGGGAGAACTAGGAGTTCTAGGGAGAACTGTGTTTTAAGAAATTATTTTCAATAAATCTACTTAAGGAACTCATCAGACAGTTTGAGCTACAAAACCAGTAGCAGGAACCACGAGTCAAATTTCACTTCAAAGAAGCTTTTGAAACCACCCTGTGGATTTCTAATCTGTTTTCTGTCCTCAAAATTGAATCTAAGTGACTTGAATGTAAATTAAAAATAGCAAACTATATAGCAAAGTTCAAAACCTACACCACAGAATTACTAACAGTCTTTCTTTCAGATCTATTGTCTCCCTAAATTTAAAAAGAATTGAAAACTTCCTTCTTCTCCACTGAAAATTAGCACTGCCAGTAGATCATCGAGTAAACTTAACACACTAAACCTTTAATTCACCTTTCTCAAGGCCACAATGATACTAGAATCTCCAGAGTACATGCATGTTGCAGTATGACAACACCAACATTAGGTAATAACAAATCCAAACTATCTCCATGTCTCATATTCCGTAAACTGAAGAGGCAGAAGCTTCTGTTTGCTCCTGCCAGTAGCTCAGGAGGTTCTTCTCTATTTCATCTTTCTGGAGATCAGTGCAGGTTTTCTGTTAATTATGGGAGAGCATTCTTGTTCTTACCTGGTCGTCACCGCAACCTGCCTCTCAGGTCCTGAAAACATGGATATGCCTATTTTGAGCAAGGAGAGTTTGCTTAAAAATCATCACTGGCACTGTTAGCTAAACTCTGTGCTCTAGGACTGGGTGAGCACCTGGAGGTCTCTTCAGCTTGGTTAGGTCTGAAAATTGTCAAAATAATTGTCCTGCATTTTCCAGGAATTCCAAATAATTTCCATCTGAATGATGTTTAACTGAAATCTCTGGACTCCTCACAGCTAGTTTCTGTTTCTCCACCTGAATGATGGAGTTCTCCAACGTCACAAAAATGGAAATTAATCCCGGGGAAGAAAACTTTGGGTAGGTTTCTGTCTGAACTCATGAAAAAATGTGGAAAGTGCTTTCAAGTAACAAAGGGTAGCTTTCTTTACAGCAGGAAGCGTAGCCGTGCATCCCTTCATGGCAGCCTCTTCGTTAAATGATGGATGGTTGGGAGTCCTTTGCTACCTGGCAGCGCTGCTGAGCCAGACTTCCTCCCCTAAGGAACAGGGCACACTGCACTTCTTAAGAAAATTTAAAAATACATTTTCCTGGGGTTTGTGGCTGAGTTTGAGTATAGGAAATATTCTATTTTAAAAAAGAAGAAAAAAAATTTAAGAGGACATCTGACACAAAACTACAACAAATGCTTTAAAATTACTGCTTGCCTTTCACTTATTTCTATCCTCAACATATTACAAACACAGCCTATATTTCATTCCTGTATACAGCTTCAGAGCCATTTCACTGCCAGCTAAAAACACAGGATTTGTTTACACTGGTCATTAAAACACTGCTCAGAGTACCCAAAATCTCAGTTTGTCAAGAGAACATTAATCTGGTTAATTTTCCACCATGTACATGATCAAAAGAAGCAGAACTCTGCTAGCCCTTCATGCAAATAAAATCATGTGCATGAGGCACACTGTGAGAATTATTACCAGAGACATACTGTGTATTCATATAAGGCTATTTTAATGTGTTTCTGGTGTATCTTAACTTTTTATAGACATGGTTGCCGATTTTAAAACAAAGCCATTTTGTTAGCTTGCTAAAAAACAAACCTAAAGCTCAGAAATATAACTACTATTTCTGTGTACATATTTTTGGCACAAAAACAAATTCTTTTAGGATACATTACTTGGTATTCTGCAGATGAAAATGAGCTTGGTCTTTGCATATTTTCAGCTGACTGGATGCAAATCTTTGAAGATGCAGAAGCTACATAACAATATTGAAGGTGACATTGTGCTTGAGGAGGCAAGTCCTCCTCAAGCACAACACACTATTTGGAAAGCTTGCAAGATTTGTTAACCTGACCACTGCACCGTGTTAAATGTGGCTCTGCCATTTCTTATTTTGTTCTGAGCGTATCCAGACGTGAGACACCCTGGACAGCTACATTTAGAAATCCAGTTGTGAATATACAATGCTCAGATAGAAGGAAGGCATAAACAAGTCCACTCTAAGTTGTTGTCTGCTCAGTTTCTACAGTCAACCGACTTCAGCAAAACAAGCAGCGGGATGAAGCTCCAGGACCTGAACCTGTTCCCCCCTTCTGGAGCACAGTGAAAGGCTGCAGCGACTGCCATGAAGAAGGACTGGAGATACATTTTGGAACTGTTTAGATGCTCACAACATAAGGGAGATCGGTACAAAGTTCTTTCTTGGAAGTAACCACTCTCAGAATAATAAAGGGTTGTTTTATATATATATATGTATATATATGTATATTTAGAAGCCAGTTTATTTCTGAACAGACACTAGAAGAGCATACTTTTAAATCTGAGAAAATTCAAAACTAAAAGGAAAGACAGAAGGTAATTTGAGGGTGTTCCAGTCCCAAGTATCACAGCAGAGGCAGCCTTCATGTCCAATCTGGATTTCAAACTCACAGCTCAGTGACTTTCCAGGTGCCCACAGTGCCCTCTTTCAAACCTTAGGAAAGGGTGATTTTTTAGCCTATCTTCTGTTCTGGCTGTGATTTTGATGTTGTTCTCTTCAGGAGCCACCCACCCATGTTTGCTGTGCTATTTCCTTTGTGGATCTTCCATTTATCCTTCTGTCTGCCCTGTTCTTCAGTTGTGAATCCTCCCTTCTCTGATCATGTCCATGAATTTCTGGGGAAGGTGGCAACTCCAGATGGCAGAGGAAGAGCCAGTGTTTGAAGCTAGGACTGAGCAAAGAGACTTCCTTTCCACTGACCTGCCACATACTTTTGAAAGAAATTAAGTGACAAACTTCTGATATACTCCCCATATTGCCTAAAATTCCTCTAAATCTTATCATAATGCACCTTTAAAACTAAAATTAAAAAAAAAAAGAAGAAAAAAATTTTTAAAAAGACATCTAAGATGATACAAAATTACAACAAAGCTTAATGTAGCTGAGCACATGTGCCATGACAGTATGTACTGGTACAGCTAAGAGATTCCTTCTCAGCTGGAGCACAGAACAAATGGAGTGAATAGGCAGGCAGAAAAAGCAAAGATAACTCCTTTTCAAGCACCATTTCATTCCTCCATTCCCCCACACATGTGCACTCTAAAGCAGAGCTTCCTGGGCCGTGCTCTTGTCAGGCTCTGCATGTCTTGAAGCTTGCATGTCTGCATGTTCCACGCATGATACCAAGTCCCTGGTGCAAGGGACATTTCCTATGTGCCTCATTCATCATTTCAGTGGTGCGTACTCAGCATTTGGACACATCGGTGCCCTGCTGAGTGCTCTGTTCATGCCATCTGGAGCAAGTTCTAGGTCATACCACCAGGGCAAGTCATCTACACCAAGCCTACAGCTCTGGGCCTCAGTCAAAGAAAGCCCAAACCCAAATAAAACCTTAAAACCTATTGGAAACCAGCTCAGCGTTATCAGGTGTACGGACACGGTCTTAAAAACAGTGTTCCATGAATAGAAGAGAGCTCATCTGTTTAACAACTATGTTTGAGAAAACTTCTTTTTAAACTGACTGGGGACTGTGTCTGAGAAGAGACTGAGGTCCCACTTCACACATCTGGGTACATTTTCTCCACCTGTATTCTGACCAAAGCAAAGCCACCCAGGATTGAAAATAATATACCTGGTGGATGTGGGCTGATCCTTGCTGCTGAAACAAGCCCTGAGGGGCATGTAAGATGCTGTAAGTGTAGCACTGAACAGGTATCCACACACACAGACCTGCCTGGCTTCAGGCACAGGTTTGCTGCAGTTCAGCTGCCTCCTAGCACTGACTGAGCACAAACACCACTGCCTGCTCCCTGCCGGTCATACTCAAAGAGAATTTGGCTTGTTTAATATAGAAGAACGAAAGCCAGGAGAACATTTGTCTTCTAAATATATAAACTATGTAAACTCCGGGGACAAACATCTGCTTAAGTTTAAAATTAACCTTTGATCAGAGACAGGCATAGTCTGTGCTCAGGTAGACTTGGATATAAACATGTGAACAGTGAGGGTCTGAACCAGCCTTCTGGTGGGAATTGCAGGCAGCTGTGGAGAGGAAGGCAGGAGAACACAAGAGGAGGACAAAGCTATATTAAAGCTGTTTACGGACTGTAATTAGGGGTGAATCAATAGCTGTGAAGGAAAAACAAACAAACCAACCATAAAACCAAGAAGAAAGTAAAAAAGATGGCAATGGTCAAGCTAAAAGAATGCAGCCCGTAAACTGTTTACAGTCTGCCTGCTATAAAAGATATATTTTGCTGGGATTGGAAGCCTAAAGTCAGAGAGATATAGAACTGGTGATTACATAAATGTCAGTCTGTGTAAGAGAGTGAGGAGCCAATGACTGTGCAGGGAACAAGTTACTCAGATGCTGATGCCACTCAGAAAAAAGTAAAGCTTATTTGGCTAAGAGGTAAAGCTGGTGTCTTCTGCGTACACATAGACATGATGGTACCAACTATTTCACTATTCTAAAATTCTTGTTTCCTTTGGTTATTCAGGGGTCTATTGCCTTGAAAATTTTCAGTGGTTAGTTTGCAAATACCTGATTTGGGCTGCTTTTTTTGGTTTGGTCTGGTTTAGGTTGGGTTGGGGTTTAGGGGTTTGGTGGGGTTTGTACGGCTGGTTGGTTTTGGTTTGGTTTTGTTGTGGTTGCTGTTGGTTTTTTGAGGTAAAAGCTTAAATTTTGTTGTGTGAGGGAAATAAATCAGTTAGGGCAACAGCACAGCTACTCTGAGAACCTTGTTCTCCCTTATAGTTTTGAGCAGCAGTTAGAAAGATCACCATCTCTCTTCCAAAGACACTGGACACACACAGGGAAAGAAATTCAGTGGGGATAAATGTGGGGAATGGATAGCTGCTCATTGCTGCTATGTTTTTACTTGTTTTGGACTTATTCTTGCTGGTGGTGAGTTCCGGGGTTTGCTGCTTGGAATTTTCTTCTTTTGTTTGACTTTTTGATGTATCTGCAGCTAGGGAGTGGCAGCTTCTCTGGCTCTCTGGCACCCAGCTGCTCTTTCTGCAATCTATCACTGGGCTGCTGCTTTCCAGAGAAATACTGTCTTAGCTGACAAGACAACTAGACCATCCCCATTGTTTTCAAGACCCTCTGGAAGCTTGGAAGTGGGTAGAGGCACTTGGTATGGTCACATGAATGTTTTTATATCAAGCTATCATACTTTCTGAAGTAGCCTTAAGATACGAAGTGACATCACTGGACTAGCAGAGCTACAAACCTCTCAAGCATTTGGGAGACGCATGGGAGAATGCTTCCCATTTTAGACTGAGACCTTTTGAGAGTGCAAGTGGGATCTGTCTGAAACAACAAAGAGGGAGAGCTGGAAAGATGGTGCAAATAGGCCAACAAACTTGAAGACTTTTTTTTGTCTTTGGCCAAATGGTTTGACAGTTTGTAATATGTCTGTGAATGATGAAGTGCTTGGAAAGTCATTGCTGACCTCTTTCAAATCTCTCCAAAAATGAGCAAAGGGGTAACCTCTGTAAATGCTCTCTAATGTTAAGCAACTGTAAATGTAAAGTTACCACTGAAGGCCTCCAGGACATCCCAATAATCCACGTCCAGCAGGGATAGCGATCCTCAGTGAAGTATGCTGTATTTGGCCTTTCTGTGATGGAAAAACAAACACTCTGTTAGTCCTGCTGGCTTCTGCAGTTAACCCAGTGCTTCCTAGATGGTAGTGTTTTGGGTGGTTTTTTTCCCCTGAAATATGTTGCCATTATGTATGTCTGTGATAAAATATATTACCCTTAACTGGTTAAGCGGTCCTCTCTGACTCTCTGTATAGATGTATTGTGACATTGAACCACCAGGTACTGAAGGTGTAGTGCTCTGATACTAGAATGGCAGGGAACTTAAATATCTAGAAAGATCTCTGATAAATGATACACTCTGCAGACAAACCTCTGCCAAATTCTATTCAAATAGCAAAGGGATAATGTGAATATGACTCTAATGAAGGAAGGCTAGAGTTGCCATAATGCATGCAGGTGCAATTGCTCCAAATCTCTCTTAAAATCCATTTTCCTGCCAGTGCTCATTCTTCCTTTAAACAGAAGTTAATACTCTGCTGACATTACTGAACTCCATCATGCTCATTATCTCAGGCTAGCATTTAGATCAGGTTTTTGGAGGTGAAAGACCAATTCATTAACTCTATTGTGTCACTCAATGACTTCCTGTGGAGAGATCATAAGTCAGATGGGGGTGTCACTGCTGGAAGATAAAAGACAGCTATAAAGTAGGAAGACAACTGGTATAATTCACAAAAATGAGGGAAAAATTACTCTGTAGCCTTTAATTTCTATTCATAGTTCAGGTTTTAAGTATGTTATTTAGATAACAGTGCATCTGAGGGATTTTTTTTTTATGAGTTTCAGATATGGAATGGAAGAGGTTCTTGGTTGGTTATTTGTTTCTGGTTTAAAGGAATAAAAATTAATATAGGTAACAAGTTACACAGTAACCTCTGTTAAAAAGAATAATAAAAAATGGGTGCTTTAAAGCCAGATGTTTTGAAACGCCCACATACATTAATTTGTCTTGGCTTACAGGGAAAAAAAGAGAGTGTTTGGAAAATTATTATTTTGTCGAAAAGAAAGTATTAAGAAATTGTTTTAACTGTGATAAAGAAAGAAACGGCTGCCAGGAATCCAAATCCACCTATTTGATTAAAATAGAATCTCCATACTGTTTCTTAAGGTTAAAGAAAATGTTTATTTTTAGAATACTCTCTGGAGTATAAAATAATAATAATTTTTCTCTCTGAAAGAATTTTCTAGGATTTTTCATAGAAAGTAGTTTCTTACTGCTACTACTTATGACTGAACATGAAGTTTCTTAGTTTGCACATGGGAAATAAACAAGCAAAAAGTATTTTTTGTGCTGGTAATCGAGTTTTTCATAGAAAATTTTCAAATATGAGCTTTTACCAGTGTAATTAACAACTACTTAATGTGAAGAAGCAGCGCCAAATAAGGAATGCCAGAGAGCTCTGGAGCCTCTATTCAGCTTCCCTCTACCTGTCGCTCAATAAAACTGTGGAAGATCATAGAATCATAGAATGGTTTGGGTTGGAAGGGACCTTAAAGATCACCTGGTTCCAGCCCCCTCGGCCTTTGGCAGGGACATGCTCCATTAGACCAGGTTGCTCAGAGCCCCATCCAACCTGGCCTCAAACACTCCCAGGCATGGGGCACCCACAGCTTCTCTGGGAGAAGCTGGGCAACCTGTTCCAGTGTCTCACCATCTTTGCATTAAAGAATTTCTTCCTGTTACCTGATCTGAACCTCCTCTCTTGCAGTTTAAAGCCATTTCCCCTTCTCTTATCACTACAAGACCTTGTAAAAAATCTCCCTCTCCAGGTCTCTTGCAGGCCCCCTGTAGGCACTGTTCTAGGGTCTGCCAGAGCCTTTGCTTCTCCGGGCGAAAGAACCCCAAACCTCTCAGCCTCCTCATAGGAAGATGCTTGGTGCGGCTAGGCTGTGAGAAGCACTGCAGGAGCTGCGGGGTGCCCATGGAGGAGGGAGGGGCGGGACTCGATCTCGAACAGCCGCGAACAGCCGGGAACAGCCACAGGCGGAGCGCGGCGCGGGCGCTGCAGTACCGCCTCTCGCCGGCAGAGGGCGCGCGGCGCTGGCACGGAGGCTGCTCCAGCGGCTGCTGATGTGCGGTGCTGGTTGGGTCCCTGCCTCACTGCAGCGCAAGGAAAGAGTCCTTGTAGAACTAAGCCAACATCGAAACATCTAAACATATTGCAGCGTGTTCTTGTACCTCAGGACCTTTTGGTAAAATCCTTCCTTCAGCTGGTGGCACCGGGATTTCCAGCAGATAACACAGGCCGAGGGCTGGGAGCAAATCAGCATCTGTTTATCAGTCACCGCATGAAAAGCAGCAGCACCACTCTTACGACTTCTAAAGTCTCGAGCTATCAAAAAAACCCCCCACCCACGACTTTGGAAATCTAATACCTTCTTCAGCTTCTAATGTATTCACAGAATCACAGAATGGGTCAGGTTGGAAGGGACCACAGTGGGTCATCAGGTCCAACCTCCCTGCTCAAGCAGGCTCATTCTAGAACACACGGCATAAGATCATGTGCAGATGGTTCCTGAGTATGTTCAGTGAGGGAGACTCCACAACCTCTCTGGGCAATCTGTTTCATTGCATGGTCACTCTCACAGTAAAGAAGTTCTTCCTCATATCCAGGTGGAAATTTCTGAGCATCAGGTTCTGTCCCTTGTTTCTTGTCCTATGCTTGGCATTACTGAGAAGAGCCTGGCTCTATTCTCGTGTCACCCTTCCTTCAGATACTTATATATTGATGAGGTGCTCAAACCCTCTTACCCCAGTGAATCCTGGGATTTTTTTCCTATTTTTCCCTTCACATTCATTATTGATAAAAATTAGTGCAGTTTCCAAGCTGTACATAAAAGTAGAAGTAAGTTTTCCTTTCTCCTAGCTGGTTTGGAAACAGCTACCTTCCCTTCCTCGCCCTGCCCCCATTTCAGCTGACTCTTTTTAGTGCTAAAATATTCCTACCTTAAGTGGGAAATCCCTTTCTCAAATCCTTTAAAAATTAAAACCACAGTTGAAAGGAAACGTAGAAAAAAATAAATTCTAAAGTGGTGTCAATCTTCCTATTATTAATGCAGTTATTTATTGATCAGTTTGGTTCCTCTTTACTTTGTTATCTGGTAGCATCGGGTGTTTTATTTTTCATCTGGATTGAAGTGCTCTTCACAAAACCTTTCTTTATGTTTCATCCATGTTATCTCTTCTGGCCCCCCTCCCCACACCCTGCAACTTTAAGCTGCACTCATTTGCAATATTTTCTGCTATTAACAGACTGGTTGAATTTTTTTTCATCAGGTAGCAGCTCGGTAATTGGAAACCTAAGAGTCACTTAATATAAAGATGACTGAGAATCATGATCTATTTTCTTCTTGACCTTTTCCACCAAAACATTAACTTCTGAGTCAGCCTGCTTTGAAGCTACAGAAACACTACATATTGTTATGTTGGTCTCTGACTTCAGGCAATTCTTTTCTTCCATTTTCTCCTATTTTTAGCATCTGAAGGCTGAAATTTTACAATATGCTATTGCTCTTTTTTTTCCGAGGAACAAATGTCAGCGCATCAAAAGCTCACCACTTTTAGTATGTGTCACTCGAGATCACTGGGAAAAAATACTTTGTAAGCCTCCTTATTGAATCATTAACCGTGGGTGCTACTGTGAATAGTTTTCACAAAAGTTCTGGGATCGGTTATTTCAGCATCACTTCACTGCTAAGTAAAATCCATAAAGACTCTCAACACTGAACAAGGGGACAAAAAAATAAACATTATCCCAAAGATGAAGAGGTATGCAATCAAAATATTTCTCTTGTATGTAGTTTTTGTATGTGTTTTGGTATAAAACAAAAAAAAAATACATCTAAAAATAAACATTTTCTTTAACCTTAAGAAACAGTATGGAGATTCTATTTTAATCAAATAGGTGGATTTGGATTCCTGGCAGCGGTTCCCTTCTTTATCAACAATTAAAACAAACCAAACCTTGTGGTGTTTTTTCTATCAAAAACATAGTATTTGCAGTGAAAAAACTGTACACACTCACATGCACATATACTTGAGTTGTTCACCTCCTCTCTCTCTGTTTAGATGTCAGTCTTAAATCTTCCAGACCTGAAGTGTCTTCTGCAGCAATCCACTTCTCTCACAACCATACAATAGTTGTTTATTAGGAAAAGAACTTAGAATCTCTACGAAAATGGTTCTATCCTCTTTCTGATTTATGGTTATTGACGCGAGAGGGTTGTGGAGTCACTGCAAACACATTTGGCAGATACAGACAAGGGCCACAGTAGCTCTCCTGTTGCCTTTGGTGTGGCACAGAAATTCACCTTCAGTGTATGCAGATAGGTATGTCATGGTCCTATAGCTGTGGCTGTGGCAGGGTCAATCTCCTCACGGCATACACAGCTACGACTCCTATACAGCCTTAGCAGCACCAAGTATGTATTAAAGAGCTAGAAGGACTCTTATTTTTTCTTGATAATCAATAACTACCTTTCCTGCCACCTGGCCAGAGGTGTTCACTGAGTGCTCTGAGGCATTCACTGAATTTAATCAGTGTCTGGGAAAGGTATGGTAAGCAGGAAGACTTCAATATATTTGGCAGGAACAACCAGTACAGGTTTTCCAGGATTCTATTCAACTTTCCATTCATCAAGCTGGTAACTAAAGCAATAAAGAAATCAAATATATTAAACATTTAAAACAGGGCTACTAAATTGCCACCTAGTGGTCTTGTAATGAAGCTAATGTCTCCAGCCTGCTGATCTGGCTGAAAAAATATCAGTGTGAGTTTTGTATTTTTGTCAGGGTCCCGATGTGGGTGTTCACTGATGCCTTGCACATAGTGTGGTTGGAGCAGAGGGGTGTCAGGGCACAACTTCCAAGCCAACACAAGACAGGACCACTGGGACTGCTGGGGTACCAGGGGCAGCTTGTACAGGGTGTAAGACAGCAAAAGGGACTTTCTGAGCCAGCCTGTGTATAGGGTAAAAAATGCTGCCAGGTAGGAGCCTTAGTCTATTATCTGTACTACTTGTTAACTTTTCCTTTCTAACATAATAAACAAACAAACAAATAATTTGATATAAAAGGAAATAAAAGGTTTTCTGACTGTTGGTAAATTAGTTAGGAATTTTGTTCTTCTGAGGCTCAATTAGCTCCAGAGAGATGGTTGTGGCCTTTCAGTACCTACAGAGGGTCTGCAAGGGACCTGGAGAGGCACTTCTTACAAGAACAATGGAGTGACAGGAGAAGGGACAACAGCTTTAAACTGAAAGGAGGTTTAGGTGAGGAATCAGGAAGAAATTCTCTACTGTGAGGGTGGTGAGGCACTGGAACAAGTTGCCCAGAGAAGCTGTTGATGCCCCATCCCTGAAAGTGTTCAAGACTGGGCTGGATAGGGTTGTGGGCAACCTGGTCTATTGGAAGGTGGCAGAGGGGTTGGAAGTAGATGATCTTTAAGGTCCCTTCCAACCCATGGTTGTGTGATGATTCCAGTGGAGGAAGCACTTTGCTCTGCTGGGGTGTCCTCACACCTTCTAGTCTCACTCTGCCTGAGCCATATGTTCATCAGCATGTGCTGTTTACACAGAGCCAAGCAGATGAGGAACAACAAAGAAGCACGAGTGGAACAGTAAGTGTTGCAGTTCTGCTTTTGTGATTAGTCTGCCCAGAAGCGACTAAGAGGGACTAAAAATAATTTGCAATGTGATGAACTGCACAAGCAAATTCTCTGGGGATTAATGCATCCTCAATCATTTTACCAGTTATCAGCTGGGGGAGCACTGGACTGCATGTTGACAAAGCTGGTGCTCACAGGAGGTGGAGGAGGCAGAGGCCTCATGTTAGGAAGCGTCCTGGAGCGGGGGCTGCTGGCTACATCTCTGGGAGGACACATCAGTTGTTCCACAGATAAGTCAGAGATAAGTCAGTCCATGGCAGCAGAATCCGAATTATTCATCTTCCTCCTCCATCCTGTCACCTGCTGGGACCTAGTACAGTTAGTGGCTGAAGGAGAAACATCATCCCTGAAAGACAGACTGAGAACCCTTATTGCACCTTTATTGAGGTCCTGGGTAGATAAGGTGTCACATGAATACAGCATTGGTCTGAGGATGCTGCATAAACTGGAAGCTTAACCCTGGCCAAAACACATTCCCTTGCAGATCACTTGCAGATCAATACCATGATTAAGGTGTTGGCAATTCTCATGCCTCCTCTCCTCTTGTGATGAACTCGGAGCCCTGCAAAGGTCATTGCTTCCCACAGAATATGAGATGAGATAGGTCAGGAAAACTAGATGGAGAAAACAAACATGGCTGCAGCAAAGGGTAGCAATAAAAAAAGGTAGGACTTGGGTAGCAATAAAAATAATCAAATGTTGACATGAATATTGTCTTCCTACACTTCAGATTTTGTGATTAAAGTACAACTCACTATATAGAGCACCATATAAAGTTCTATTTTTCTTTTCATATCAGTTTTAGCCTGGTTGATATTAATCTGTTTTAAGGTAAGTCTGATTTTGATTTGTGGGCATTTTCCCCATCTTTTTCTTTTATTTTTTTTCCCTTTTTTTTTTTTTTTTTGCACGCACATGTAATTCTCTTAATTTTTTTCAGATTGTACTTTGTTCTTGTCCAGTACTGATTCAGGGAAATTTGCACCTTGTTTCTCTTTGTTTCACAGATTTGATTTGCACACTGTTTTGTTTTAAACAAGTACCTAGTGTCTCGCCTCACTTCATTAACTTAATCATATTTTAGTTAATGAAGTTTTCTGTAGAGTGAATAGCTATCTAAACTGATTTACTTATTTTCTCTTTTTAATTTTGTAAGGCCTCAGCTTCCCTTCCTTTAGTTATTATTTCTCTAGTTATTATGGAAGCACAGTCATAGAGGAAGCTGTAAACACACTCCACACACTGACACACCACTAATCCAAACTACCCAGGATAATAAAAAGGCACTCAATTAATAGGTAGTTTACTCCTTCGTGTACTCTAAGTGGTTTTATCTTTAAGGAGTATACAATATAAGGTGAAAGGTAATCAATGCAGTACTGTCTGAGAAATTGTAGATTTAACTGCGTACCCGTTGTCAATAAAATCATCCAGGGACAGAATGCCCTGTAAATGCAACCAGCTTTTTCAAAAAATAGATGCTCTGTTCCAAACCTGAGAAGCTGGTAAGCCACAAAATAGAATCCACATGACAATTACTCATTTGAACTTTAATGTGTGCCATGAGTTTCTGTTTCCCCTAACCTTTTCTGAGTTAGTCTCTTCAGGGCTTATTAGGATCGCCTTTGACTAAGGGATTTAACATACAATCAATCTGTCAGTGTTCTGCTATCCCAGTAGCTTCCTGAGTTTTCCGATTCTGCCAAACTGCCATGCCAAATGGCATCCATATAACTCTGGAAGACATACCTTTGATTTCTGGGGCCTCATGCCTGCCATAGGTAACACTGAACACCTTCAAATACATCTCTTGACAAGTTTTTCACTTTCCAGGTAGGAAATTCTAGATCCTCCTGTCTTCATCCCCACAAATAACCAGAGTTAATGGATTGGGAATGTGCTAGATGGATAATTCAGTACAGCACATTGATGTTTATATATTTACAAAACCACGGAATGCTTTTAGGAGGAAGAAAGCATCATCCAGTGTTACTGTGCCAGCATCGAATAACTTCAGTTGCCACGTGTAGAGAAAATGCAGTAGTGTGAATGTATTTGTGTTGGCTCTGAAATTGTATCCTGTATCCATCTTGTCTTCATCTTATGGGCTATGCAGTTTTTACTCAGTTCAGAGCAGTCAGACTGAACTGGTGCCTCCCCTAAAATACCTGAAGATGTGCTGTAAGGGGCAATCTACACTTACTGTTCTGGCAGAGAGCTACCTTAAGACTTTTAAAAATTGAAAGGCACTTTAAATTACGGTCAGGCACTTAAAAATGGACCGCAGTTTTCTCAGCCAGTTGACATATCTCAGGTTAAATACCAAAATAGGGCTTTCACAGGAATTTCTTTGAGAGATCTTAGAAGACGTGAGCAGGGTACTCACAGTAACTTAACAATCATGATCTGAAATAGGATTGTTCTCTGAATATATGGAATGGTATTGAAACAACAAGAATGTTGTGGGGTTTTTAAACAATTTTAAATCAAAATTGTGAGTGACACAAGCTTGACTTTTTACAAAGCAAGAGTTGCTTTTATTTATCCATTGTTTATTTTCACTTTGTGTGTGTGTGTGTGTGTGTGTGTGTGTGTGTGTGTGTGTGTGACAACTGTGTGCCAGGTNTGTCACCTCTAGGAATAAAAACACTGAAGTCAATTCCCTTCTGCCTTTCTTTATATAGAGCTGGTATTTATAATGAGCCTCCAGTCAACTCTGTCATGTTAAAATGAACTTTCTGAATTATTGCTGTTCGCCTGATTTCACAATCAGCCCTTTGCAACCCACAACACTGTCACTAACAATCTAACCAAAGGCAAAAATTTCTTTAATGTCTAGATCATTTTATGTTGAATCATCTCAACACCTTTCAGCAGCAGTAGTATTTAAATACAGCTGGAGTGGAACAGAACAGAATGTCTGAATTTTTAAGAAGCCCTATGCATCCATGCTTCTTTCCTTCCTGCTGGAATCATGTAAGTTATAAATGTTGGGGGCTCTTTTCCTCCTCTTTTTATGTCTTGCTAATACTTGGTGCTTTGCCTCGGGTGTAAAGGTTGAAAACTTTTAAGGTTGATGGTCTTTGCCATAGGAACACTAGAAAGCCAGTAGATTTATAACGCTATATATAAATTCCATATTTAACAACTTGGGTCAAGAAAAATTATCCATTTATCTAGGAAGTATGTCTCTTGTTATCATTTTGATAGGTAGAGCAAAAAATCTACTGTCTTTTGGAACACTTCAGGAATAAAACAGTCAGAGATAGTACCTTTACTTGCAGCTTGAAGTCCATTTCCAGTTGATATATTTTTCTTTACTTTTTCCATGACTATTTCTAGTTACAGTTTTTCAAAGAGAGACAGTATCAGGTAGACAGGATTGGAGGGGAGTGTGTGTGGGAAGATAGGGAAAGAGATTGCCTATATCCATTATCTATTCATCATCTTTTCAATCATCTTTTCAATCATCTTTTCATCTCCTAAAAAAAATGGAAATCTTCACAAAACACAAGGTTTCTCTTCTTCCCGTGTGTTTACTTGTTGGAGTAAAGAAAATATTTACACCACCTGATTCTAATAACTGTGCAAAAAAACCCCAAGCTGATATAGATTCACAACAGGTGATTTTAAGAAAATGTATTAGGTATATAAAGCATTAATAAGGTTTAGAAAAGAATTTAAAAAAATTCTTATCTCTGGCAGCAACAGAACTGTTCAACTTTCTGCTCCAGGTTGAGATGAACTTTGAAAAAATGTTAAAGACAGGGCCCTGTGCATATTACCAGGATAAATTCTTTCTTTGCTATATAGTCCTCTGTGTGCAATAAGGAGACACAGAACTAAATTCTGAATAAGATACGTGTTTTATTTCTAGTAGAGCAATTCACAGTACAATCTGACTTTACCTCTGCTTCAGCACTGGCAGGGTTCTTAACTCTTCCAAGAGCAGTACCGCTCACTCACGCAGGGCTGCAGGAGCTTTGTAGCTCTTTGAAACAGCTCTGAATAAATCCACACTACTTACAGCCACTTTCCAAAAGGTATCACAACTGTAGGTCGCTGGAAAAGCTCTGACACTGAGCTACAAATCAGAGCGGAAGACAGGCTGCGCACCCAACTGTTAATCCCCATTTTTCCAGTACTTTAACTTGCCATAAAGCTTCTGCGCCACCAGAGGGCATTCCATGCCCCAGTAAAATGCAGATCGGTAAACAATTCGAAAGCAAGGGGAAATTATTCCTCTAGTCTTCTTAGGATATTGCACATTTCATATTACTAATCAAAAGCTTACTGCAAACTGAACTATCCCAAGCGCAGTATCTATCAGGTATTTCTCAACTGCTCTTTCATTCCAATAGCTCCTTTACTGGGAAAAACAGTAAATTAATTAGTTCTCACTTGTAAACAAAGAGGGAAAACAAACTATTAGAACTGAAGACATATTTTCCCTTCAAAACAGATGAATATGAGGAAAAACTTGAAAGCATGTTAATTTTTCACCTATTAATTACATAGCCTTAGGTTTCATTTCTCCTAGTGCTTCGCTAACACACTGCAGACTTTTTCTACTTAGTGAGCCGTGTGTTTAGGTGGATTTTGCATTATTAGCATCAAGTAATACTGAAGTACATCAGCTGAGGAGCCAGCCTTTTACATATCATTAGTTATAGAAATATGGCACAGCTGGAAGTACATTTGTCCTTTAAAAATTTTATTAGAAAAATATGCTTTCATTTTACAAGTCTGCAATCTTGTATAAGGATTCTGAACAGGTTTTTTCCATCTCAAAGAGCTTAACATGTAGACAGCCTCTAAATTCATACATATAAATTCTACTTTTCTATAAATCAAGCAAAATGAATACTGTCACTTAAACTGAAAGAAAGTGACCAAGGAAAAGACAAAGAAAACAGCATTTCTCATACTTCTGTGCAGCTTTTCATTGCAATTGCCTTAATGTTTGCATTTTTTTTCAAAGTCTGATAAGTTTAGCAGCACTTGTAATGATCCCTTAGCTTCACACATGAAAACAACTTTATTGTCGAGATTCAAAACTAAGTTATCTCACAAACTCTTTTTTACCAAGTAATGACGTGCTGCTTCATAATATTATTGCATTTCAGTTCTTCAGGTAGAAATAGGGTCTTCAGGGAAAGCAATACAACAGGAGAGTTCACATACTAATGTAGCAATGCATAATTACATGTTTTATATTGTACCAGATACTCTAATAGCCACTTCTTCAGTGTAGCATACTAGCAATTTTCTAGACTGTTCTTAAAAGAAAAGAAAAAAATGGGAGTAAATGATTTTTTTTTTTAAATACAACCTATCAGACAAAGTTTGGAATCATCTAAATTTCTGAAATGCAATAAACTGAAAGATTATTGAATAAACTATGTAAAATAATACATTTCTTTTTACAAAATTACTGAATTATCATTGAGGTCATTGATTAAACTTTGTTACATAAGAAAAGCAAAAATCTAAAATGTGGGTAAGTCATCAAATAGGAATGGAAGTTAATTTCTTCAGCAGAACACTTATTTTTACACAAGGATGTAAAGAATATAGTAGCCAATGCTCTTCATATTATGCAAAGCATCCAGCATTTCAGGTTTGTAGATGAGTACCTAGCTTTAGATGTCAGCATGTAAACATAATAATTATTCGTGTGTTTACAAGGCAGGGATGTGCAATGACTTCCATCTATTCCTTGGATAGCAGAGGCCCATTGGAACATTTTCAAGGTGATTTTCAGAATATCATTGCAGAGTAGGATGCACTCACTTGCCTGTTCATCCAGTGTGAGTTTGCTTCCTTACTTGAATACTGGCATAGCCAATTACTGGCTTATAATAATGTCTGTATCAGAATTCTATGATTTGGAAGTACAATGTTTACATTTAAGTCCAGTCCTAAAATTAAAGTATTATTTCATTCTGCTTCAGTGGATCAGAGGGAAAATGCCCTTCCAAGAGAAGGATAAATGCCCAGAGGCATGTACACAAATGACTCACTGACACTTTCTGTACATTTTCCTTCTGGTTGTCTCAGAATGCAGCAAGACACTTTGTTGGTCACACATGAGAGAAGTCCTTGTCCAGCTAAGCCTAAAATGATCTCAACTTTCGGCATAATCTAGGCTGCTCTATGAACAGGAAGGACTGTGCTAGGAAGCAAAGGCTAATTTGTCTAGAAAGCAGATGTTCTGATAGGCAGAATAGATATTAATTGGAAACTATGGGGCAATATTAATTCAAACTCGAAGGTTAATAAGGACAATTATTTGAGATGTGAAAGTCTCTAACACAAATAAAAAGTGCCTTGAGTTTAAGTACACTGTGATTTCTACCCACAAAGCCTGTAAGTCACTGAACTAGAACTTGGCTCAAAGCCCATTTCTGGATATGGGCCCTGCAGTCCCTTGCTACAGTGCTATAAAAACTTACGCAGGTGCTCTGAAATTTGAGCTATCAAAGTCAAGGAGACTGCTCTCAGGCATTAAAAAACCCCTCTTCTGCTTCATGTTAGAAGGAATGGGTGGCAGAAATCTTTCAAAATACCTTCTATTTCTTACTACTTTTGCTGACACTTTTTTTTAAATGTCAGCTGTATATCACAAACACAGTGTAACTCAGCTGGCATGCAAAGAGGTTAATTTGCCTCATGTGAGCCAGACGTTCTTAAGTAAAAACTTCTGCAGAAATTATAAAGAAAGATGATGTATGCATCCATGTCTTAAGCCGTAATTAACTTATTGAAAAGATAAGCTCTCTAGCCAAAAGATTGGCTTTCAACAAATGTTTTGAATCATTATGGTTACTACATGCTTATTGGATCTATGATTTATGAATGTGTTAGGGGTGGCTTTGTTTGTCTTTCATTTAACACATTTTCTTTCTTTTTGATAAACAATAGATAGAAGGTAGCTGCTAAGAGTCATCCCAGATTATAGCAGAGCCTGAAAAAAAGATAAATTTAGCCTCAATAACATGGGGAAGAATATGTTGCCCCTAACACTGGTGCAAAGAATAAAAAGTGCAGGTCAATGGCAGCAGCTGGAGTCAAAAAAAAAGAGGGTGACAAATGGAAGTCACTTGCATGGTCAAGTAAGAGACGCCTCTGCATCAACTTGTAAACAAGCACTTTAATCATGTTTGCTATTTCATTAGCATTTGAACAATACAGATTGAAATATGAAAGATGGTTTTATCTCCCTTCTCTTTTATAGAGGCCCTGGACAGCTTTAAGGAAAACACTTCTCATTTGAATGATGAGGATAACAATAACATTTCTCTGTCTCAAAGTGCTGATTATGAAAATAAATTAGATGCTCAGATGTTATAGTAATGCATTCCAGTAAATTAAAAAGATTTTTCAAAACAAAATAACCACATTTATATTATTTTTTAGATACCTTAATTTCAAAAATTTCTTTTTGGAAATCATAAGCTTGTATGTAAGCAAGGAATATCTGGATGGTTAACCCCAGAAATGTGAAGAACATTTACTGGGAAATACTTCAGCTAGTTGACAGCAGAATAGATAAAGAGGTGACTATCAAATTAATAAATGACCTACACTACAGCTTCGTACATGCAGTTTTGCAGCTGGAGGAGAAGTGACTGCTAGAATGCTTAGTTTGGTGTCTTCAAAATGTCTACAGTGAGACTCTGGTTTGAAAAGTGATTATGTAAAAATAGCACTTCCTACTCAGCAGATCTGTTCTTGTATGCCTTAGGGAGGAGAGAGAGAGAAAAAAAAAAAAAGAAAAAAAATACCACTGCA
>WEIT01031074.1:76699-94590 GCA_013389985.1 Dryoscopus gambensis
TGATGATTCTTTTTTTAAATATTTGGCAGGTAATCTCAGAGCATGGAGCCCATATAAGTTTCAAGAGGTTACATGAGGACTACAGAAGGCTAATACTATGATAACAGCTGCTAGCACAGGGATGTAAGCAATGTAAAAATCAGATTCATGCAGTTTGGCCAGGCTGTTCCCAGGGTTGTCAGACTCCTAAGTGATGGAGTGGGCTTTGCCACTATCAGCTGCTTCCAAAGGATCAATATATCACAGCAAATGTTCCTCTTTAAGCTTTTCAAAAGAAGTCTTCTTTGTCAGTGTGATTTTTTTTCCCGAAGAAGAGCAGATGAAGAGGCTCTTGTAAAAAGAAAAAAAAAAGTAAAATTCTGAACATGGGAAAATACATACTTAGTATCTGTCTAGAGATTTGAAAGGATACTTTGATCATTCTTGCCAATTACATACCTGTTAGAGGCAAGTGTATTTACATATTTAATATTCAGCTAATCTCCAAAAACTTTGATCAAAAAGACATGCCATTTATCCTCAAACACTGTGCCAAAATTTCATCTCTAGATAGCCTAATGTGTGAAGTGATGAATTTGTTTTCAAGTCTTTTACAGAATGCCTTCCATTTTTCACTTCAGATTAAAACACCTACCCTTTTAACAAGTATACTGCCTCTCCTGAACACTATCTTTAAATATAAAAGAAATCATACCACAATGGTTCCCCCCGGTTTTTGCCTTTTGACATTTCTCTACTTAGAAAACATCTCAGAAAGAAAACTAATGGCATTATGCTTGCAGACACAATCCTTTTATAAATGAACAGAAATGTCTACATATTTCTTCTTCTCATCTGTGACACATTTTAGTGTGCCACATAGACACAGATCCTAAATGACCTTCACTAAGTCCCTGGACAAGCAGCCTGACTAGCTCTAGAACTGCAAGTTCTGAGTGTGGGCTTGTGCTCTCATGGAAAATGGAAAGATTGCTGCATAAGTTTGCAGAAAACCCTCACATCAATTCTGACAGAAGACAGTCCAGCAGCAGAGGTTTTGCAACACACTCTGGACTTAGGTCTGTTACGTTAGATGCAGATATAACAAATCCCAAGAAAAAGTGACATTTTTTCTTTTGTTAAATTGTGTTCTTATAGAATGCATGCTTTCCAAGCAATGTCTAAGCTTTTCATTTTCTTCTTTGTCTGTACCAAGATTTCTCCTAAATCTCTTAAATAAGAATCCTCCCAAGAGTGCTTTATTCAACAAAGAGAGAGATGCAAATGTAACATCCCAATTCCATTATTGATTAAGAATGCAGCATTTGCTTTGAACCTCAGACGAGATCTCAGAGATGTTTCAAGCATGGTCTACATGTTTACTGAGGTACCAGGCATTCCTCTCCTTACAGTGCCAAGCATTTTAACAGTAAAGTGTTAAGACCTCTGGCAAGCAAGATGTACAGTCTGGTAACAAAACTCTAATATATCTGGAGCCAGTGCCGGAAGAGCACTACTTGTTTACAGTCCTAAAACTGAACATGATACAGTCTCTCATGAAAAAATAAGTTTAAAAAAGATTTTATTTTCAAGTCCTATCACAAATTAGTCTAGCATTTAATCAGAATATTCCTTAGTGTTGCCGCTTTACGGAGCAAGTGTAGGCATGAAGCTTTGTAGGGAGGCAGCTCTGATCTGTCACACCATGGGAGGCTGGGGTCCACTCTGGCAGTGTGCTTCACTAGTGGCATTTGGGGCTTGAAGGAAGAACTCATTTTCTACAATTGTTTTCAGGGTTCCAGGTGCAACTGGACAGACTTATTTAAGCATGAACTGCAGAGCTCACTAACCTACAAGATGAAAAACAGGCAACAAGAATATGGGAGAAAAAACACTGTATTACTGAAGAAATTATCTTTCATAGAGTGTAGCAACCTTTTTATCCTCATCTATCACAGGAACATTTTGAAGGTTGTAAAGCATTTTTTCTTACCAATGATTAGATCAGTAAACAGTAGAGCTTCCTACAAGGATATAAATAATAGTCTTAAGAATTTACAAACATAAAATTAAATAGCCTTTAGCAAGAACACTGTTTTTCTTTCCCCATCACTAGATTTGTTACTTTCTTTCCCTTTGGTCATAAGACTCATTTTCTTTGCAAATGTTTTTTCTACCTGGGACAAATTTGTAGAAAGTGATTTACTGAGAAGAATTCTGACACTTTCCTGGCAACTTGCAGTGATGCCTGGTAAAAACAGCTAAATTTTGCTGTAGAAAAAAATTGAAAAAACTCATGAAAACAGCTTTTAAACTCATCCACATATGATCACCCTAAAGAAAAATCTAAATAGGAATGTCAGGATTGTAATTTTTTACACACTTCAGGAGCCCCATTTGGTATACTGGCTATATAGCTTTATATTAAAGCTGCTTTTTGTTTGGTTGGGGTTTTTTCCCCATATGAAAAAAAAAACAATAACACTGTAAGACTTATTTTTCTTGTAAAGCTGCCTAGACTGGATATCTATCATACAAGCTTGCCAGGAGACTGTTTTGCTTCTAGCAATTTAACCCTTAAGTCTGGTAAGATCTATTGAAGAATAAAAAAACAAAAAACCATAAAAAAACATAAATCCCTGTTTTTGCCCAACTCCCCATAATCAGACACAAGCAAGTGTAAGCGGGCCCAAAGAAAAGCCAAGAGCTCTGTCTGTGCATGCCATAAATCAGAGATCACTCTCCTTTGCCTTGTGAAAAATGTAAGGCTTGTACTGCAAAAGCTACCAGAGGACACTACTAGTATTTCAGGTTCCCTACAACAGCAGGAAACTTGTTTCGCTTAAGGGAACTCAGAAGTACCACCATCTAGGTATTTCTCCTATATAATGACATTTTGGGTTTTGTTTTGGTAAGCACCCCAGCCATGAGAAGAAAATCCACAAGAAATTTGCAACCAAGCAATCAGCACGACAGGGACTTCAAATTGTGTATACCTGACAAAACTCATCATCAGTGCAAATGCTTTTTACATCCCCTGTCTTGGTAGTTAATTTCCTAAATAAACTTTAGAAGCCTCTAATTTAAATTTTTCATGGGTATAACCTGTTAAAGGTGCTTCAGATGACAACTTAATAAAGGCTGATCTTGTGAAAACAACAGAACAAGATGACAAGAAATTAGAGTGCTATTCTTG
The DNA here is from genome assembly GCA_013389985.1 of Dryoscopus gambensis. Taxonomy (NCBI): domain Eukaryota; kingdom Metazoa; phylum Chordata; class Aves; order Passeriformes; family Malaconotidae; genus Dryoscopus; species Dryoscopus gambensis. The sequence goes on from WEIT01031074.1 coordinate 79,875, forward strand.
GTTTTCCTATTTTTTTCTAGTTCTGAAAAAATTTGTTTAACCTTGCTGTACTTCACTGTACTCAAAGGCTAATGATACATGCCTATTCTACAGAGAACTGGGAAAATAATTATCTTTACATTTCAAAGCTATGGGAATGAAAAGTATCATTACTTCACTGTTATTTAATTGTATTAAAAATTATCCTTCAACTTCTATTAAAGTCTTCGGTATTTAATATAACAAGAGAGAGCAGAGGTAATGAATACTATAGTCCCTTTTTTTCTCTACGGGTAAAGGTATTTATATGAATTGATTGGCAAAGCTAAGTCTTTTTAGAGAAACAGAGTCTACCTTCTGTCTAAAGGAGGAAGTACCCCCATCAAACTCATATCACCAGTTTAGTTTAGGTTCTTCACAGCCATTTGGTAGTGTTTCAGGTCTGGGAGCTTTTGGGTTCTGTGAACATTACATTGCTGCTCTGGTAATTACACTGCAAAAAAAAATCTAAAAATTATCTAAAGAAATCAAGCTCTCTGGTGTTAATGTCCCAGATGGGAAGAGAACAACAGCAGGAAGCTGACTAAACACAAATCTCTATATAGATTTTTAATAAAATTCCCTCAATACGGTGCTGACTTAAATAAGGTATTTCAGAGAATTTCCTGTCAAATAGAAATCTTATTTTATGACAGACCTAAGGGCTCACTGAAAATGAGTAACAATTATTAGTGCCACATAAATTCCCCCTTCCTTTGCGCTAACCAATGACTATGTTTCTGAAAAGAACTCTTGCAAAATCAGAAGAGTTGTCAGTGGAAAGGTGACTACAACAGCAAAGTCAGAAGCTAAATGATCTATTAAAAGGGAACATTCTGATAGCTGAGCTGTATAGGAGAGATGCAGTAATAAACCCATGTAAAGATATCCCCTGTTCCCAAAGAATTTGCACTCTGTTTTAGGCAGAGAAATAGTGAAGATATTTTGGATGTTATTATACTTCGCAGTTAACACCATCTTTGGGTGTTACTGACCCAGTGACTATTGGGGGAAAAGAAAAGTGTGCTAGAATAACCCTAAGAATATTTAAGAGTTGTTTAAATAGTAACCATCAAGAAAGAAATTTATCAGTTATTTTTAGATTTTTTAAATTGCTATTTAAAGTTTTTATGGCTTTGGATAAAATGTAGGTATTGAGTATGTTGTTTTGAAGTTTTTGAAGCTGGTTAGAGCAGGTCAGATTTACATCTTAGCATGCTAAAAGGTTTACATCATGACTCAGTAAGAAGGCAACATTATTCAAATGCTGGGTCTTTACCTTCATGTGTTTCCATGTCGTTTTTTCTTTTTCCTATGAAATGAAGAGCATATTTCATCCTCTAACTCTAAAAGTCTTCAGACATTACAGTTGCCTGTGACTCTGAGTCACAAAACAAGAATTTATTAGAGTCTGGACTCTCAGTATCCGATTGTGTTTTTATTCCCCAGTTCTGATTGCAATGAATGGTGTCACTCTTCTGCAACAGCTAAATTAGTTTTAAATAGCCACACAACACTACAACCATATACTTAGTTTGCCTTTGTTGTGGAAAACTAATTAACATGTGACAAAATAAATTCTAATGTTTGAAGGGGGTCAGTGAATTAATTAAATAAGGGGTCTGTAAGACTTCTCTTATATTTAAAGACCACAATAAAGATCAGTTACTGTTACTGTCTGAAATGATCCTTCTTGGCTGCAGGTGGAAAGTCAGAATAAAGAAAGGTAGTACATTGACTTTATTAATGTCAGTGATAGTGCAGATGGTACCAAATGAAAGGTAATGAAAAAAGCCTCACGGTCACTTGGCTAAATGAACTTATAACAGCAGCATACCCACCTTACACGAGAAACTGAAGCTACTCTGACAACCAAGGTCTAACAGTTCCAAGCAGAAAATTTCACAGAAATTTTTAAGTATCTGGGATGAAGTAGGATTAAGTAGTCAAATGCTTGCTTCTGTGGCATAACAGAGAAGAAAAAATCCCAAACTAGAATCCAAGGAAGTGTGACATTTGTAAAATTATTCAGAAAAACTCTTACGTATCTAGGATGCATTTTCCATTGTGGCTTTCTAAAATCTGTTTCTTGTGAATTATTCCAGAAAATAAGTCTAAATAAGATGCTTCTACTCTTTCCTTTTCACAGCTGAGGTTCACGAAACTACTGTTATTTCTTTTTCTTGTATATTCTAAAACTTTATCTAAAGATTCTGGCAACTTTTGGAAGGCAGAAGACTATCATAAAAGATATGAAGAGCTATGCAGTAGCCTTCATCTAATTTTTTTAATGTTAAAATATATGTACGAAAAAAATGGAGTAAGATTAAATAGCCTGAGTTCTGCAGGGTGTTTTTGTTTTGCCATTGTATGTATTGTATACCTAATTTTTAACATATCTATGGAATTTTCCTCTTAATACAGATGTATTTGAAGAATCCCCATGAATCCAGTTGGATACCAAATAATTTAATTTGTCACACAAGTCTGACCTATGTGGTTGTTTACACGCTGGGTAGTGCCTAATGACTTCTATCGCTCTAGAGACTTAAATCATTTGGATGTACTAACTTTGTGTACATTATGGGTTCAGTTCTCTATTATATGCCAAAAATACAAGTAGCTTTATTCAAGTGAAACAAAACACAACAAGAAAAAGCACCATTTATTTTCACCAAATAGTTAAGGTTGGAAGGGACCACTGGAGGTCATTTAGTCCAACCTCCCTGCTCAAGCAGGGCTCTCCAGAGCATGTTACTTAGGCCTGTGTCCAGACAGCTTTTGAGTATCTCCAGAGAAGGAGACTCCACAACCCCTCTGGGCAGCCTGTTCCTTTCTATACTTTTTCACAGAAAGAAAAGTTCTTGAGCTTCATTTTCTATTCTACAGCATCAACCTTCTTTTCAGAGAACAGAAGTATCAAATCAGCAGAGTTCTGCAATTATAACTACTTAGAAGCCAAAGTGAGACTTAAGTGTAAACTTTTTTCACTGACCTAAGTTGATGCTGGCGCAATCGAAATATGCATGTTTACCTGCCACTGCTAGATTTACCTGTGATCTAGAGTATGCTTTGAGATCTACTTTTTCAACAGGAAAAGGTTATGTGAAGCACTGAAGCACCCAAAAATTACCTAGATACAGACTTTAAAAACAGGAAGTCCAACAGATATAATTAGTGAGCATTCTCTAACACTTTGCTACCTATACACCGTAAAACGTTTTCCTAAGTGCAGATTCCAATTAATTATATGCTAGAAAATATAAAAAAAGCACATCAGTTAAATACAGTTCATACCTTGGGGGAGGAAAATGAGGTTTATATCATCACTGTCTTTTTACCTGCTTCAGTAGCAGGCTATCAAGTCATTCAGAGGCAAACTTTGCATGTAAAACAAAGAACTGTGTTCTTTTTCTTTAATATACTGAGACTTTAATTGTTCCAGGACCAGATTCTGCCACTATTACAATATATCGTATAGTGTTAGCAGAAAACATTTATACTTTTCTCACATGGGGTCCTCTGAAGATTTTCTTGCCACTTAAAGACTCAACATGCATTCAAGAAGGAAGGCTATGTAAGGTATACCCTCACACTTGTGTGTTGCCCTGTTGATTTCAGGCTGTTATTTTACTTGAGAAGATGCAGACTTTAGCAGAGTAATTTTCACACTGTCCCATGTGTTTTTTCAATGCTTTTTTTTTTCTTTTCATGTAATTGTATGAAAAAATAGAGATTGGGTAATACAGTTAAAGGCATATAACCCCTATGAAGATTTATAGCTTTTTATTGCCAAATAGTTGATTATTTAGCTTTTTTATTTCTTTAGGTTAGTAGAAAATTGAGAATTACCAAGAATCAAGATGAAACAAACATAGAACCATATAATGGTTTGGGTTGGAAGGGAACTTAGAGATCATTTAGTCCAACTTCCCTGCCATGGGCAGGCACACTTCCTGTTGCGGTTTGCGGTTCCCCTGCGATGGTGTGGCAAGCCGCAGACCTTCCCACAGAGCGCAGCGGGGCTGCCTGCCCCGCACGGCGCTCCGGCTAGCTCTCAGCTTCCACAGCACAGTGGCGATAAAGGAGGCGAGAAGGCTCCCTGCGTGCAGACCTCAGAGGATGTTTATTCACATGGTGACCCCAAGGTACAGAGGACCAGCACAAGCTGATACCCCAACGCAGAGAGGCTGCATGGGATGCAGCTTGTAGTTTTATATGGGGATGAGGGGGGCGGAGAGAGCACACGGACTAATGGTCTCAGGGCACAGGGGCGGTACATGGGCGGGATTAGGGTACAGAACAAATGGGGAGAAACAGAGGGAGTGGCTAGGAACAGGGGCGGGAGAGGGAGGACAACGTGGGGAGGGGCAGGCAATTTAGCAAGGAGTGCGATAACAGAACACCACAACTTCCCACTAGACTAGTGCCTCATCCACCATGGCCCTGAACGGTTCAGGGCATCCACAGCTTCTCTGGGCAACTTCTTCCAGTGTCTCACCGTGATACAATCTTTCACATGATTTAAAGGGTAGAGATTTAGGCACTCATGCAGATCTTTTGGAGTACAGAATGTTCAGTCCTGTAGTTGCATGCAAGAACGAGTTGGCTTTAACAAGATCTTCCACTATTACCAGTATGCACTAAGGGGAAAACATTGGCCTTCAGCATTTGCTCAAGGCTTAGCACAAACTTACTCATCCTTGTCTTGCACATGAAGATATATACATTAGGCCAAATTAAAAAAATGAGAGAGATCACAAGCCCATTTCCTATCACAACAGTAAGACATAACTTTTACAAGAGACCAAATGCCTACATAAGGCTGCTGAAACTATCAGAAGTTTTTTAACTTGGCATACCTTAAACATGACAAATCAGTACAATCTTAATCTGGTTATTACACCCTGTAATTATGTATTCACTGCAAATTGAATTCACTGCCTGCCAAATTATGTCATTTATGAGCTCCATTTGCACTTGATCAGTTGAAAAGCTCAACATCATGGTCTAGTGCACCAAGAGGCTGTATGGGTCCTCATGAGAGTCCACTCACAAGCCCTGCCCACAGCCTGAGAAGATTCATTTAGCCTCAGGTTGCTCTATCCTATAGGTGTTACCTACCATCCCCATCCCCACATGGTTGATCTGGCTTGTTGCCTTACTTTTGCTCTATGATCTCTCCATAAACTCCGTTGCTGTTACCACTCTCCTTTGCTTCTCCAGCTCAGGTGTGACTGGACTGTGCCCTGGCAATGAGAGCACTACTCATCCTCTGCTATGGCTGCTCTCAGCTCTTGGTTCACCTTTAGCCTTGGAGCCCTTCTCTTGCTGGCTGATACTCAGTGGCCACTATTCCTGTCAAAAGTGAATCTCTCTTAGAAGTGAGGCCCCTGAAAGCATTCAGCATATCATGCAAACAGCTGTGCATGGAGCAGCTCAAATCTACCACTCACTATGAGCAGACTCAGTTACAAGATTTGCCTTCAGTATCTTGCATTCTTTTCCCACTTTAGCCACCCTTGCTTTTAAGAACCTTTCCAAAATGTGCTAGTGACTCTTCCTCAAACATGCACACACACTTGCAAGATGCTCTGCCTAGAATGGGGTAAAACTGTTGAAATTCCTGCGAACCTGGAGAAGGAGAGAGACCAGGCAGCAGTCTTGGATTCTTGCAACAGAGTGAATTATTAATTACAGCTCCTTTTCTAGCTTATTACTTCATGGTCTAATTGGATAACTGCTTAGCCACCCCTTTAGGGTGATTTGCTGAAATCTTATAACATTCATTCTTAAAAATATTTCTTTGCTTGTATAATAAACAGACTCTAGCAAGGCCACAGGTGTTCTTAGTTTATAAAACATTACTGATCGTTTTTATGAGAAAGAAAATTCTCTCACGAGAGAAAAAGAGCTGCTTTCCAGCAGCATTTTGCATCAACAGTAAAATAACTTAAACAATGCCCTATTTGCAAAGCTACCAGTGGTAAATGAAGAAGGGGGTATCATACTGCTTTTGGTGTTGAATAAAGCTGAAAGCAGTCTGACTCATCAATCCCAAAATTAAGCATCCTGATAGTGAGATGAGGGTGTGGTAGGACTGGTAAAGTACCCAGATAAAGGAATAAGCAAGTGATACTACTACTAACTTATTTAAAGCTGCTGAACTGACGTGGCTGGCCTGGAGACATATGACTGACAGTCAGTCACTCTATACTATAAAAGCCCAGTCCCAAATTTAATGCCACAGTCTTCTAACACATCCCTTTTTGAAGTGTATGTGTGCAGATTCCTCTCATGAGCAGAGATGTCCCTCAAGGTTACTCCTCCAGGCTGAGCAAAAAGAGATTTGCCCACAGTCATTGGTATGGGTGAGTAACATCAATATCTACTTAATAATTGTTTTTGCTAGCTTTAATACAAGTGCTTTAATATAATTGCTTCAACATTGTTTTATAATGCACTATATTATAATAGTTGCTATAGCTCCTATATTGTGTAGTAAATAATTCTGATTACTATCTTTTTGTCTAATCATTATCATAATAAATCATATATATGTATATAAATATACTTGTTTTGCCATCCTTAATCCTGCAGGACAAAGTTCAATTACACATATATAATCCTTTAGACATGAACTCCTGACAAAGTCTGGGGCTAAGATTGGATCCAGCCACACCCAGGCTCCTCTCTAGTAGTTTAGAGACCAAGGAGGTCCGTTCTGCACCCTGTGACTCAACAGGAGGGCTTCTTTAATAAACTTTGTACAAAGCTCCCGCTGCCCACAACAAGGGGTCTAGCTGTGCATCACTCTATATGGCTTTGTATGAGAATAGCTGAAGGCAGAAAAGATCTTGCCGTTAGTGCTAGGGGAAACAGCTGGAGCAATGGCCAAAGAGAGACTCATGTAGCCAAAAAGAGAAATGTATATTGTTCCCCATAGCCATTGTCAATTAATTGATTTACGTGATGGTATCTTACCTAGCTAACATCTCAAAATTTTTACCTTTCTCACAATTGCTCCAAGACCCAGGGGATAAAACAGGAGAATATTCAGGCCATTTAATTCCTTTATTATATACCTAAGTCTGTGGTGTACAACTGCTGATGAGGGACTCTAAGAAAGCACTCTAATTAACTGGTTGAGAATAGATCTGCTCTAGAGATACTTTGCAGCTCTCCTAACAATGAAGTTTCATCTAATTTAGTAAATAATGTGCTCTTCCAACACAGTTATTAAGTTTCACTGCTAGTGCCTTTGCTATCTGCACATACATCAAAGACTTAATATTAATTTTTAATAATGGCCAACTGCATCATCCAAAAAGGCAAAAACAAACAAACAAACAAAAAGGTGCTAAACCTCTGCCAATTTTGGAGAAAAATATCTATTGGGGTTTTTTTTGAAAGCATCAGTAGTTTGGACGAGGCAAAAGGAAAAGAATATGTTCTGTTAGAAGACTTTTCAAGAGCAATCCGCATGCTGCATCTTAAGCACAAATCTTTTGGTAAGCAGGTTGGATATAATGTATTATTTGTCCCTGTCTCACAAAAATTACTTAAACTGGAGAATATTATATAATATGAACTTAATTAATGTGTTTTTTTAGTATCTATAAAAGAAATTGTTTCTTCATCTCTTTGGTAGTCTGTTGATAAAGGATGCTTTTATACAATAAAAAGAAGACTAAGTTTGTGTCTCTAACAACTCAATCCTACTGATTAAGAGATTTGAATTCTCTTAGGGGAAAAATGATATAAACACAACCTTCTCACTTTGCGAAAATATTAAATGTGTTAGAAGTGGAACTAGGAGCATTTTTGACACATTTACAACATGCAGATAGCTTTCCTCATCTTCCTACTTAAAGATAAAAGTTGCATGTAAGAAAGAGTACTTGGAGTCTATTAGGTACCTAGTAATCAGCTGATTTTAAAAACCTCAAAATTATGGCATGTAGGCCAGCTGACTATCAGTAACAGGACCAGTGTACACTATATAAACTAATACACTACAGTGTATTATCAGGCCACATACAGAACAAGTTACATTTTAATTCATATAAATTAAATTGCATATTGTTCCATATTTTATTAACAAAATCAGGCAAAAATAAAGTGAAAACATTTATTATTTGCAGAATCATATTTCTGCTGCTTATTTGCTATAAATACAGCAACTTCCCTTAAATATGACTCATTCAACGGAAGCTCAGAGACTGTCTTTAAAGTATTAACCATGGTGGTATATAATTTTTCTTGGTTTGAAGGACTGTGTTCCTTCTAAAAAAAGAACATTATAAATTTAGAAAAACACCCTATTGATTTAAGAAAAGGATGACATAAAGAGTATGTTGTTGACTCACTGTCAGCTACATCTAGAGACAAATCAACATATTTCCATGGAGAATGTCTCGTGCTTGCAGTTTACAATCAATAAGGAGGACAGAAGTGATAATATATGACATTTTCTGCTTACATATTCATTTTGTATCCTAATATACCTCTGAGACAAGTTAAAAATGGTTTAAAGCAAAAAATACTGAAGGAAGACATTTCTTTTTCCATCACAGGTCATGGAAAAGATAAAAAGTAATATACATGAAATCTAAATAACTGACACTTACCTTAGTACCAAATTATAAACGATTTCTTAATATTTGATTGTGTGACTAAATTTTGTAGTTTGTCCAGGGCTATCTAGACGTGCTCAGTTTGTTGTATTTACGAGCAACATTTGTTTAAGCCCTTAGCAGTGACTACAGGCCACTGGAACCCTTCTGTTGCTACAACCTCAGGCTTGTTCTTAACAGAGGAAAAAACAGGAAGGCGCACACAGGAAATTGGAAGAGTAATCTCAAGAAGGCCAAACAGCTGATCAAGAGAGACACATCCTTAAGACCAGTATCTACAGCCACAGATGCCATTTAATTTCTTTCTTCATTTCATTCACTTATTTGCATCTTTAAGTTAAAATTTCGTTTCGTTGTTTTGGTGTTTTTTTGTAGTATGTGCTTTCAATGTTTTAAAATCTGAACCAAACTCAGCTTATGTTCTGACAGCTAAAATACTTCTAGTTCTGCAACATGCTTTGCCCACTGCCAGAAGCTCTCCCAAAAACTGCTCCAGAGAGGGGCTGAGAGTGCTCCTAGCAGAGGAATTCATTGCAAGGCAAAAAAGCCTTATGCACTCTCCTAACCAGTTGTAAGCAGGCATATCACTTTTGAAGATTATCACTGCTATTCCTGCCTATTCAGGGCATCAAAAGATGTTTTTCCTACCATTTTATGACATTTCTTGTAATAAAGTTGATAAAAATTGTGACCCTTTAAATGGTGTGTGATGCACAGATAGATTACAGGCACCCCAAATAAATATATGTAACTCAAACCCCAATGTATTTTATTTGGTGTGCTTCAGAGGATTGTGATGCACAGCATCAAAAACACCATTCAATTGCTACATGAAATCCATGTTTGCGAAAAGCACATTTCAAAATTTACAGCAATGAAAATCTCTTTCCCTAAAAATTCCGAATGCCTTAGCAAGGTTATAGCAATAAACTGCCTCTCTGAAGGGGGCTAGAGAGGGGAAGGGGTGTGCAGATCTCAAAGAAGAAGTAGGAATACTCAATGAAGTAATCTGGCACATAGACAAGGCCTGTAGTAAATGCTGATTTACTCCTTTTTTAGGTGCTCTTTTCAATCACCTGGCTCTGGAGCTTTGGGAAATGTTGTTCTGATCTAAAGCTTGATTAGCATACAACCCCTTTTATCTAAGACAGTAATGCTGGGTTTGTTTATCCAAACTGCACATTAACAAGGTCAAATGTGTACGTAGCTCTCACCAGTTTTACAGTTGGAATCTTTGAAGTCTGACCTGTCAAAGCAACACTGTACGAACGTGACTAAACTGCTTTCAGAGCCAGGCCACACCTGAAAGCAGTGCAGCTGCACAGCTGCTGGTTCCAGAGGCCCACATCAACAGCCTACGGATGATGTTTCACCAGGCTGGTGTTTGGCCGCTCATTGAGGCTGCAGGTTACACCCTGACCAGTTCACTGCAGCTTAGCTATGGGTGTGTTCATCCTGTACATGCATCCTGAAGGGACACAGCTTGGGCTTGGCACTCTCTGGGGGATGATCCAGTCCCCTTCCTGGGAACTTGAACATTACTTACCACAAATCTTTGGAAATGGCAAGATGACCGCTGGGGTACAGATGAGAGCTGCAGAAATTACATTCAAACATCTGGGAGCAAAGAATGCAAAAATAAAACACTTTAAAAATATGAAAGGTAGGCCAAAAGTTAAGGACAAATTAAACTGCTTTCCAAAAGTTACTTCATTATTTTTTCTTTTGCATTACCTGTGATGTTTTCAATAGTACAGTACTTTTACTCTCTGAGATAATACATTAATGCAGGAAGGCCAAGCCTGCAAGACAGGGGAAGCCACTGCATCACTTTTGCTTTTCAGGTCCTCTTCCTGAAACAAGCTATGCCAATGGAATGTGCGACACAGCGTGAAGTACATGCTCACTGTATCCAATTGCCAGAAGTGGTATCTGTTGTAGAGAGCAGAGGAAAACATCTGAAAACTGTAACTGCTACTTCCGTAGCACATCTTTTTTGTTCTACACCTGTAAAACCAATCGGTCAAAGCCTGGCAGGAAAGAAAATCAACCAAAAAGAAAGGAAAATAAAGAAGGCAACGAAAAGAAAAAATAAAAAGACAAAGAAAGAGCTCAGTGGATGAAAGGTAAGTGTCGGGAAGTTATCAATATGAGGGAGTATATAAAATAGAGATAGTAAATCAAATATAATTTTAAAATGCCTGATAATTAAAGATTAAACAAAACTACAGAACGAGATTTGTCTGGGAAAGGAAATCTAATAAGATGGTGGAAACTAGAGAAAAAAATTAGTTACGTGCACAATGAATGAGAAAAAAAAGCAGAATCAGAAAATGATCACTGCTTCAAAATGACAGTGAGTTCTGAATGTTTTCTAAAATACTGTGCCAACATACAAATGTATGCACCACGGTGTGAGATAACCAATTAGAAATAGAGCTAAGGTGTAAGCCGCTAATATCCTTATCCTTGCATTGAATTTCCAGAGCTAAACAACCAAGTAAAGAAGTTCTTTACTTGGTATGAATAACCCAAACCTTAAGAAATCCTACAAACATTATACTATCACAACTTTATTAAAATTAGACTGCATTGCAGACTATCAAAAAATATTTTAAACAGTATCATTTTAAGCCCTGCCAAAAATTTTACAAATTTAAGATTTATTAGATTAAGAAAATGGCATATGTCTAAAAATAAATGTTAAAGAAAAATACTTTAATTCTTGTTTTTTCTGTTTTCTGTAGCATTTGACAATCTTTAAAAATGCTTATTCAACAACAGAGAACATAAAGTTGGAACTGATTCAAATCAGGTACCTTAAATACAATGATTTATAAATTGTGTTCATTAATTAGAGATGTGCAAATGATGCATTATTTGTTAGCTTTATGCCAACAGGATTGCATTCAGAGAATGCAATTTGCACCACTCTACTTTTAAGCTATTGTGGTTGTTAGGAGGGCCAATATGCTGCTTTAGTCTAAAGGACAGCTTTTTTCTACATAAATAAGATATTAAGTATGCCTAATAATACATCTATTCAATATTTATGACATGATCTTTATTTGAAACCATTTTAATTAGAAATTACTGTGTAAATCCAATTTTCTGTTCATTATAGTGACATGTAATCTAAATACTTAACCTTAATGACCCCTGGTAGCAAATTTCAAATTTATCTAAAAAATGGCAGTCTTGAGCACTTTTCTATTAGATATCTGAATGTAATAACCTTCACCAGAAGCACAGAATGAAGATTCACTGGAGCCTTCCACATAGTTCAGACTTTATCTACATGGTCATGAAAAAGTGACAAAGTAGCAGGACAAAATACTGAAAAAGTAAATTATGCTTAAATCTGCAGAGACAATAAAACAACCCCAAACTTGCACAGAATAATGCGGTTTTGGGGGCACTTTAGCCTACACAGCCCATTGGTTTATGAGGGTGAAAGGATGTTCACTGTGCTTCAGTCAAGAAGTGGGTTTCATAAGTTCAATTTCATTCAGTTAAGAAGTGGGAAACACGGGTTTTGAACTCAGCAAGCTTATAGGGAGCTTTGATGGGCCTGCCACATAATACTTTAGCTTTTTTTGAAAATATTAACTTACATTCAAATGAAAACAAAGGTTGCCCAATGATGCACATCTTGAATTTAAACTAATGGGACAATAAATATCTTTCACATCAAGATGCAGCAGTTACATACTGCATCAGAAAATACATACCTTACTTATTTTTTGACAAGAGATGGACAAGAGGTAGAACAGATTTGGAGAACTATACATGCTTGAGTAGAATTTTCTGCTAGACTTGAATGCTGAAGTTTCTTTTCAGCTCTGAAAGAAGATGGCAGAACAACCTTCATAATTGTATGTCCATGTTCATTGAAAATGGAAAAAAAAATATCAGTTCAAGCATGGTAATTTACAGAGGGGAAAAAACCTATCTGAAAAATTCTCTTAAAACTGAATGAGCAAAACATGGCCATAACTTCTGTCGTGACTGAATACTGATTAAGTCCGCCTTGTCTGACAGGTTATGACTACGTGTTGCTCAGGCACAAGAATATCTAGGATGTGATGTAAAGAGAAGGAATCAAAACCAGGAAACCCTCACACATACAACAGACAGGGAATTATACACACTTAATAGAAGCAAACTTTTAATACTCAAAACCAGCAAAAAATATTCATTTACTGAGGGGAAAGCATATTTCAACGTAAAAATTGAATTTATGTGTTTATTCTCCCTTCTATTTCTCTCATTCAAAGAGCCATCAGTTATATCACTAACAGGGTGGCAATTTTGTAGCACTATTTGAATCACTCAGTCCAGCTGACAGGAGACTTATTTCTGAGTCCCAGCCTAACAGAAACTCTCCCCCTTATGTTGCCAATTATCTTCAACCCAGTTGTTGCCATCTACAACCACTGTGTGCTCCAGGTATTAACAAATCCTACCCCCCAACAGAGTAATACTCACTCCTGGCCTCCTACCAGCTACACTTTTGCGTCCTTCAATTCTCAGGGCTTTTACTTAGAAATCCTGTTCCACCACTACTCAAACTTTGGCTAAAGCTCAAAACTTTATGCCTCTCAGCTGCATTTCACAAAACACTCAGTGCTTACAACACACCAGATTAAATTATCACTGTAAATGTCTACAAGTTGTCTAAATTTGTTTTAACATCCACTCTAAATCTTCAGGTTTTCATATCTGTTAGCCTGAAATCCTTAAATACTACACCTTTTGCCTGATAATTTGGCGAATATGAACTTACTGTTCCTGAAGTGTGAAGCCCACCCCTCTTCCGATACTGACCTCAGGCATTTCTTGTTCCTCAATGAAAACAGATTAGCCAAGTTGCTACAAGTCCTGACACCTGTGTAACTCTTAATTCTCGCAAACACTAGCCAAGCCTACTTTCCCCACTGACTCTCCAAATCTCACATCGTTCCTCCAGGCCAAACCAAACATGAGACAATGCCTTAGAAACCCCACTTGAGACCAGGGCTCAGAATGACCCAACACTCTTCATCACCTTGGGCTTCACTTGCACTGGGCCCCCAGGCTTCCTTGACTTCCACTTATTCATGTCTATTTCCTTCCACAGTACTTCTTCTTTTCCCAAGTTCATATAATGGTATAATATCCTGAGTTGAAAAGGACCCACAAGTATCACCAATGTCCAACTCCTGGCCCTGCAAAAGACCACCCAAGAATCACACCATGGGCCTGAGAGTGTTGTCCAAACACTTGTATCAGGCTTAGTGCCTTAACCATTTCCCTGGGGAGCCTGTTCCAGTTCTCAACAACCCTCAGGGTGAAGAATCTTTTCCAACCTAAACCTCCACGACATCTTCATGCCACTCCCACAGGCCCTTCACTGGTCACTAGAAAGAAGTCAAGCGCCCACCCCTCTGCTTCCCATGGAACCTGCAGACTGCTGTGGTCTCCCCTCAGTCTCTTCTGCACGCTGAACAAGCCAAGTGAACTCAGCTGTTCATGTGGCACCCCCTCTAAACCTTTTACCATTTTTATAGCCCTCCTTTAGACGTTTTCTGACATTTCGAATGGGTCCTCTGAGCTTTCCCCGTGATCTCTCTTCCTTCCAGTAGTTTTTCGAACTATCTTTCGGAGCTTCGACAACGAAGCCCGAGGGCCCTCCGGGGGGAACTTTCTGCTGCCCCCCCTTGCGAGAGGCCCTAGGGAAGGGTCCTGCAGAGCCGCCGCGTCCCCCGAGAAAGGCGAGAACGCCACAAACCGCGGAGGCACGGGGAAAGCGGAGCTATTTTGGACGGGCACCGGGGACACCTTGCGTATGTTTTTAAATCCGGGCCTCCGGCGCGGCTGCGTATCTCCCGCCACCCCCCCGCGGTGCCGCCGCCGCTGCCGCTCCTCCCCCCGCGGCTCGGCCCTTCCGCACGAGACCACGGTGCTGTTCTCCATGCTCGGCAGCCCGCGGGAGATAAGGGGGCCGGGGACACGGGATTTCCAGGGACTCCCAGCCGGCGCGGAGGGGGGAGTCAGCGCCCGGTCCCCGCGACCCCAGGGCG
>WEIT01031074.1:94955-118365 GCA_013389985.1 Dryoscopus gambensis
GCCCGCTAGCCCTTGCCCTCCGGCCCCTGCCCTCTGCTGGCTCCCCGGGCGTTCCGATCCCCATTGTCCGCGGGCCCCGCACGCAGGCGCGGGGGAAGGGGGGGGAGGGGGGGGGTTGTTTTCGCGCAGCCGGGACAGGGCGAGGGCTCGCCTTGGGGAGGGACAGGACGGGCTCTGTGCATACGCTCTCGGCAACCCCTTCTTTTTCCTCCTTCTCCTTTGCCTGACCCTCGCCACCTCTCGCGCCGTCTGCGTAATAAATAATCTCTGCCCGAAAAAGGGTTGGGAGGAGGAGAGGTGGTTGATGTAGCTGCTGCAGGCCCGGGCAGCTGTGAGAGGACGGGGACAAGAGAGAAGGTTCCAGCCTCGAGATCCAGGCGGGGGTGGGGCAGTGGTACCGGCAAGGTGAGGGCAGCACACGTCCCCGCTGCGGCTCAGCGCCCTGCCTCCCCTCCCGTGCCAGCCGGGGGTTTGCCTTTTGCCTTTGAGGAAATGCAGTGAGAAGGGGAGCCTGCGTTTTGGGGTTTTTGATTGGTGTTGGTTTGTTTGATTGTTTTTTTCGCTGTCGAGTCTTTAAAACCTCAGGGTCGTGTGGGGGCTGCGTCTTCCAGGCCGAGGCATCGTTGAGTGGTGCGTGCGACAACATTTTGTTTTGTTTCAAGAAAAACCCGTGGGCTAATAAAGGGTATTTCTCTTTTTGGGAGTGGAGGAGGTGGTGCGGCTGCAGCGAGGGAAAGATACTTTGTTTACATAAACAAAGTGTGTGAAATGCGCGATAAGTTCGCTTTTCTCCCGCGAGCCAGGGTGAGTCGGTCGGTGAGCATTCCTGGCGGCAGCCGCCGGGGGAAAAGGAGAAGGCTGCCTCTGCCCCCCGCTTTGCCATAAACGCACATTTTGTCTCTGTTTATATTGTGGTCTCTGTTTTGGCTGGGAGAAGCGTAAGGGGGGAGGAGCAGGAACTGGCTCCGGGGCTGCCACCTCCTCCCCTCTGTTTTCTTTGTTGTTATCTGCTCGAGGAGGCGTCCTGGGGTCACGTCTGTAGCTGAGCTGCGGTCTGCGGTGTTAATAGGATTCCTCTGGGGCCCGAAACCTCGGGCCGCCTTCTGCAGTGCATGTGCGGGTGTCGTCTGCCCTCCGTCCGCCCTCCTCCCCCCTGCCTCGGCAGTTGTCAGCGGCTCGCGCTGAAGTCGCAGGAAGGGGAAGGGAGGGCAGAGGGGGAAAGAATCTTGGCGTTTATTTGATACTCGGTCAGCAGCCTGGGCCTACTTTGTGCAGCTCTGTCGTTAAAAAAAAAAGAAATAGAAACAAACACCTCAGGTGGAAGGGTGAGGAGATGTCTGTTTGAAAACAGGGTCTTTATGAAAGTACTAAACTGCTGCAGTGTGTGGAAAATGCTTATGTCCTTGCAGTACTTGCCAGTGCCAACGTAGTTAGTGTTCTCCTACGGGGTATTTTTTTTACTCCTGTCGAGTAAAAGTCAAGCACAGTTGAACTGCAGGCTTTAGCAAGAAAGTAAGGTTTCTTCTCATAAAGAGCAGCAAACTTTGAGACACACAGAAAAAATACCCGGAATAAGGCTAGTCAGCACTTTGGCAAATTAATGACGATACCAAATTCCTCTTGACCATATGACCTCTGTGTTACAGAGAATGGTTTTTAAGATGCAAGACACAAAAATCCAGTGCTTAGATTTAGTAAATTACAATAATACGTGATGAGAATGTCTTTGTAATCTTAATCCATTATGCTTGCAAATTAATCATCATGTGTGATATAATTTTTTCCCTCAACAGGACCATTACCTTACTGTGGGCAGACGATCTCTGGAAGAAATCAGGCTTGGATAAATGGAGAGGTCTTCTACAGAGCTCCTGCCTGATTTGTTGGGAAAGTTTGAAAAGTATTTTGGATGTGTAGGTGGAAAAATGTGTGAAAGATCTGTTGGTATTTTAACTGACTTTGGGTGAATAAATATAATGATAGGAATGTAAGAAGTATGTGAGTGAGTTCAGAGAGCCACAATGAGGGCTTTGGAGATTCACACTTAGCCAGATGTTCTTTACAACAGTCAGTGTCCCTCAGAAATGCGAGAAAATACAATTGGATGTTGTTGGGAGGTCTGCAGTGAGGAGAATATAATGAAATCACAGAAACAGAAAAAAGTATGTAATACTGAACAGTCCTGGATGGCCAGATTTTATCACTATGTCTGTGCAGGGTTAGGTTCCTTCCCTGCATAATCTCTGATCGTCATTCCAGAATTCTTGTAAAAATCTTCCTGCCTCTCTAATTGGCCTTCTCTCTGGATTTTCTTCATCTAATCTGTGTCATGACTTGCTTTAGATATGTGACTGGTCAGTTTCAATTCTGCAGTATTCTATTTATATATTATGAAGTCTTGCCATTTTTGTAATCATAATCTTGGCAGTTTGGTGATTTTTATTGCTTAGTCTTCTGTTTGCCTGTCAGTGACTGCCCTAAGCTGCAGCTCCTTTTGAAGAGGCTTCTGCCTAACAGGAGACCTAAGAATAGGACCTCAGTGTCAGGCATGTATTGTAGTTTTCCATGCCTGTGCTGGACCATAGCAGAGCAGTCACTTGGCTGTGTTTCTGTAAACTTGAAGTGCTTTGAGATGGGAAGTTGTGCATTCTAAAGCTAAAGGTAGGCTTAGGCATGATACCAGTGCAGGTGGAAGTCTTAAAAGAGCATGTTGCCCCTGATGTTTTTTGTTTTAGGCAAACTTAAAAGACATTAGCACAAATGTCTTTTAATGCTAAAAGACATTAGCACAAAATTCCTACTGCAAGATATAGTGCATGGTTCTTGTTTTTCCCCCCGGAACCAGGCAATAAAATTTCCCCATGCTGTGTTTCAGAAAGATTTATGTCAGGTGTTTCAAAAGTTCTCCAGAACAAATACATTAAAAGCAATTCTGAAATATTAAGCAGTACGTGAATGCTCGTGCCAGTCGTAGGTGCACGGGAGAGAAACACCCGAGACTACAGTCGTTTTTTCTGGATGAGAGGTGTCTTTACATGTACCTGTTCTTGTCATTTCCCACTTTGTTCCCATTTTCAGCAGGAATGTCACAGAGATCTGCCATTCTACCCTGCTCAACTGAAAGTAATGTTCTGTAGCTGATGATTAATTAGCTCTCTGTGTAAGAAAAGTGCCTTGAACTCTACAGCACTTGGTACTCTTGAATGCAGACATGGTTTAATATAATCTCATTTATTTTACCTACTTAGAATGTAAATTCCTCAAAGCAAAAGTGGATAGAATGTATGTGCAATCATGTTTTGCAAATAAATAAGCAGGTATGTGACTGGCCTAAGGCACTGCAGGAATCTTCCGGTAGGGTCAGAACTTGATCTGCCTGCTTCATCCTCTCCAACCAACAAGTGTGGGTTTTTTGGATGGAGAATTCTTTTAACGTATCTGTGTTGCAGAAGGGTGATCACACTGTTCCGCTTCATCATTTAGGGACTAAAGTGTGGTAGTTTATATTCAATATTATGGGTATAATTACATGAGAGCATCAGGAAATAACTACTGTGCTCCAATTCCTGTGGGACCTATTTGTGTGCACTGGATGTTAATGAAACCCTTCAGGCCTCCTTCATGCAAGCTCTTAAAGCAGTTTCTACTGCTGTTTTAAGAAATTTAGGCTGGACTTTTGGTCCTTGACGAAAGGATAGAATTTATAGCAGCTTAGGATGTTGAATATAATTTTGTGTGGAACTGAAAGATACCTGGCTGGCATTTAGAAGAGTGGTGTTGGTCCTCTGTCCTTTTTGTACTGGTATGTCATGCCTGCTTCATGTTTCAGAATAGTGTTGCAAAGTTGACAGTAATGTTAACTAATCTCAAGGAGCTTGGAATACTGATGGAACGTATGTGTGTGCATTCTTGCTGAATCTACTTCTGATCAGAAGCTTATTGGAAATGTTGAAAGTAAGAAGTGAAAGTAAACTGTAAGCAAAGATGTCTTTAAAAAGGGCAGTTAGTCCAAAGAAACTTATTTTTGGAAAGGAAAAAGGATTGGAAACTGTAGGATTGGAAACTGATCTGGAGAACAACTGCAGGGTCTTTATCACTTGTACATTGTGAATACAATTGGTATGTGACATATTTCTCAATGAATTTTATCAGTCCTATAAATTGAAGCACAAAAATATAAATTGTCCTTTACTGTGAGGAAAATATACTGGTTTAGAGGTCATTACAGAGCACTTAAAATAAACAAACAAAAAAAGACAAAACCTCAAACTCCACAGCCCTAAAAGAGTATAGGTGTGACATCAGAAGTCACCATGGGAACTCACAGGCTACAGATTCTGTTGTATTCTCATGTGGTGAAGTTCTAGAGTGGAGAATTAACTGTGGAGCTCCTCTTCCTAGAGGAGCTGTCTTGTGGCAAAAAAATACTTGGAGTCTGCTGCTTAGAAAATGCATTTAATGAAGGCTAATTTTGGAGTTCTGGCTTTGTTTTCTGTAATGTTTAGTGAAGAAAGGGTGTAAAGGTCTTCCTTTTACAAAAGTGCAGAGTATTGAGCTCTATGAGCTGCATGCAGTTGGGATTTAAGATATTGTGAGTGTTGTTAAGGTGACGTAACAGGTGAGGTTTGGAATGCCTCTCAAGTACTGCATTTCCCTTGATTTTCTCAAAGTAGTATTTGCTCAGCATCCAGTTGCAAAACAAAGTTGGATTTGCTTGTTTCTAGGGCGTAAAAGAGTACAATTGGAATTAGTGTTGAAAAACTTATTTGAGGAAACAATTCAGAATTTGACAACAAAACCTTAAAATCAGGTTTAAAAGGTAGCAGGCTTAGATCAAGTGGTTTGATAGCAACATGTGATGTTTTGAATCCTGAGTGAAAGACATTTATATGGAAGTGCTGTAGGGCATCTGAGTAGTCAGCATGGAGCTGTTAGATATGAGAGGATTTACTGAAGTCCTACGTTATTTGAAGTACAAAAAAAACCCCAGATGGCAGACAGGATAAATTGGAAGCAGACGTAGCTGAGCGGTTAGGGAAGAGAGCCCTTGTGTTGGTTGCTTACACGCATGCTTTACTGGAGATGATGTGTGTTTAGAGACACACACGCACAAAGAGCATGTGGACAACCCACTTACTCTGTGGCAGCGTAGAGACTGTAAGCAGGATCTCTGTTCTGAATGTTTTTAGAACCAGGTGATGACAGACTGGTTACAAGTCACTGTCTCCAGGTTTGCTCTTCCAATCGCTTTTGGCCAGTGATGCCTTTTGTCTGATTGCTTTTCCAGTCCCAACTGTTAGGTTTCTTTCAAAGCAGTCAAATCACACAGAAGGAGCAGCTCCTCTGACTTACTCACCGAGAAGCAAAGACAGGATGTGGGCAGAAGAGTTTTCTGTTTTGTTTTTTAGCACTAATTGTTGCTGTAGCACCGGCCAAGTAGCCAATAGTTAGCATGAGCACCTAAAACAGCAGTAGAGGTCTGTGTTTGAACACTTGAGTCACATCACAAGCACCAGAAGCTTGCTGTTTTTTTAAAAAAACCTTTCCTTTCCATGATTTCTAAATAGATAAGTCTTATTAAAGCTGTCAGGAATCATAATTATTTCTTCCTTTTTTTTTTTTAACAATTGGCTTGTTAAAGTCTTAAGTGATAGGTGCATATTTCTAATCGCAAATTAAGCAATCTTGAGAACTATTTTCAGGATGAATAGTGACAACTTTGTAATACTGGATAATGTTCCTCCAGGAGGCATCTGTCACTGGGAAGATTTTTTTTTTCCAGCTGATGTCTACAAATGTCTTTTTAGATTTAGAGGTAAGAGTTACAGTCAAATCAGAGTTGCTCTAAAATACTAGTTTAAGATGTGGTGAAAGGCAGTGTGCAGTAATACTGTAGACACAAAAGGAATGTAACTATGAAAAGCATGTATTGGTACCATCTTTCAAGCAAAACAAATAGAATTTGTATCAGTTGTCTTCAGGAGTGAAAGGGAACTAGATTTCAAAGAGATCATCTCAAAGGTGGCATGTCTTAGTTATTTGTTCCTATTTTTAAAAAGGACAAATCTTCCTCTCCAAAAGGAGATTTCTGCAATGTGTGGGTTTTGTAAGTGAAGTGATAGTAATTGGAATTGTTTATGGTAATAGTCAGCTAGTGAATCAGAGTCAGCAATTGATATGCCCGTGGCATCCCTGTCCCAAACAAAAGTCTTGATTCCTATAAATGGTTGTTTCAATATTGAAAGAGGAATTAGGACCATGTGGTTGGCAGAAAATGAGAAGTGCTAACTATTTTGAGAATATGTTATTTCTATAGCAAATGTTTTTAGCAGATATTTGGGAATTACCATGTGGTTTTCTTGACATACAAAAGAAAAAGCCGAGTAATACTACTCAACCCAGTGAGGATGACTGTGCTGTATCATGGTCTGTATATCAAAGTTAAAAAAAGAGATGATTGTGGGAGCCACTATCCTTGTAATCATATTTGCAGAACAGTTGTTTTTTCTTGATAGGTATGACTGAAATGAATGCAAGTCAGCATTGCTGAAAGAATGAACTCCTAAGTTCTCTAAAGGAGATGCTTAATTTGTTAATATTGTTAATATTTCTGTTGTACTAGTAACTTCAAGTAATCAGAAATGGTGTATTTCTACTGGGACATCAATTTACCATTATAGGATTTGATTTCCATTTGAAAATCTTTGCCTGAGACTCATGAAGTTCTTGTTTACTCTTGGAGTTCTTGTTGGATTCTGGTGGGTGGGGTTTTGCTGGGTGTTTTTTTTGCTGGAGCATGTGATCCTGCTCTTTATTTGCAAAACTGTCCCCTTTACCATTTTGAGAATGAACTGTGGTTTTCTTTCCATTCAGTGTAGTCCAGTTTGTTAAGCTTTGCTGTGTTCTTCCTTCAAGAAACTCTAAATTTGGCATTATTGTGGTCAGAAGGTCAGTGAAACTGGAAGGACACAGAAAAGTCGAGCTGCTGAGTTTGACTTCTGCTGAGCTGACATCTGCAGTATTATAAAATCCCATAGGCCTTAGTCTCTCATTTGCTTCAGTTAATTATGCATTCATCATGACTAAGGCTCATTACTGCCAAGTTTCCTGAGATTCTGTGGTGTTTTCTGAAGTAATTCAGTTGTCAGAAAAAGTCAGTGTAAAATATGACTTCTACTTTCTGGCGTGCTCTGGATAGACTGGAGTTGTCCATGATATAACTACATCAGGTTGTGTGAGTGTAGCAGCCTCTTGTGTTATGTCTGTAAACTACACTTCTACCAGGTGAAAACCACGTGCTTTGTATGACTGCAAAAACACCTGATACAGTAAAATTGTGGGAATGATGATTAACTTTAGCTGCTATATAGGCAATGGTAAAAGGTTCTCAACTTCCACTTCTTCCTGAAGTATTTGCATGAATATCTTGAAATGGTCACTTGAGCTTTCACAAAGGCTCCAAATCCCTTCCAGATGATGTCTGCTGTTATTGGTACTGTAAGTAAATCATAACTTTGGAGCCACATTTACAGTAGTACTTAATTCATACCTGAAGACAAAGAAAAACAATAATTCAGAAACATTTTCAAGTTAAAAATGTGCTTATGTATTTTGGTTCGTGCTTTTAAAGAAGGCCAATAAGGGGTTTTGTTCAAGTATTCCTAGTTTCCAGTTTTGGTGTCCGTGGCCTCAGGTCCAGTGAGTTGTGAAGCTAAGCACGTATTCTCAGTAGCAAACAAGCACATGTATTCAGCGTTGTACGTATATAATTTGCCACCACACCAACACAGGACATGGCACTAATGCAAGCACAAACAGCACCAGTGGCCTCATCCTGTTACCTTTTCTGGATGGCCAAGCTGAATGTCTGCAAACACGTGTGTATATATTAGGAATATTTCCAGTTAACTGGGTTTAGGCACTCCTTCTACCCTGCAGCCCTTCAGTCCATTTATGCCCTATTGCTCTTACACACATGCACATGTGAGTCCCAAACAGCACAGATTCTCCAGCAGCTCACCTTGGACCCTTCTTTGTTCCTCCAGCAGCCAAGTCCTTCAGCTGCCTCACTCAGCCAGTGTGTTCTGTCCCAGTTCCAAGGCCACTCTGCCGGTTTGCTGGCCAGTCCAGCTTGGCACTCTGTGTGATTACACCCAGACCTGCAGAAGCTCAGGCCCTGCTTTGCTGGCACCACAGACCCGCTGGCCCCTGTGACCTGTGGTCTGACTCCGTATCCTGTAGATACCCACGGGCACCAAAGAGAGGCCCAAGAAAGAGTTGCAAAAGGAAATTAACAGTCTGACAGGATAGGTGGAGCACAGCCAGACACGTACTCACCTACAGCCTGCTCACAGGTGACCTGTCCCTCTTGTCACCATAGCCCTGGCTTTCCCGTGCTTGTTTCTTCCCTAGTCACCGTCGTTTTTCCCTTTCCCCACTTCTGGTTCCTCTCCTTAGCATCCCCTCGAAGGACTTGTGCCACCCCCAAGTCTCCTTCCCCTGTACTCCATGGTAAATTTTGTAGCCCTGTAAGAGGCACGGTGGTGGTGGGAGTGTGGAAAGAGCTGATGGTAGCCCGGGTCATGGTATTCATGTGTGTTTCCCCCAGTGATAAGTGCACCCCTTCTCTCTTGTGTGCAGAACAGCTTTCTATCACAACAACACAGCAAGGTTAACTTTGATATGTGTAGGCAAATAATCTGTTTAATCATTTGCAACCCCTGTGGGAAATTAAAGGGAGAAGGTACTGACTGGCCACAGAGGTGTAAATTAAAGTGATATGTTACAAAGGCAGTACTTTAAAACGTTACCTCAAAGCAGGGAGAATACTAAAATACTTGCATAAAGCTTTGTGAAACAGACTTTGGTAACTGTATTAATGCTGTAACCTTTTACATTGTAAACTAAAGTGTTGATTTTTTTTTTTCCTGGATGACTAGAGACTTTTTGTTAGAATTTTATTATAAATTTTGTCTGTACTTGATTTGTATGTTTTGAAAGTTTTGATAAAGCATCACTTTCTTTTGGTTAGAATCATGAAAGGATAGTTGATCTCTGTTTTATATAAAGTAAGCATTGAAAATCTTAAGCAAGAGAGATTTATGGACAAAGTCACATCATTTTAGGTTGTGCTGTTCCTGGATTTGTGGTATGTGTGGAGACTGAGACAAATTATGATATGGATCCTTAAAGTCTAAAGCTTTGGATATGCAGGATTTGGGGATTAAAAAGAAGAAAGTGGGGTAGATATTCATTGCTTTCTTTGACAAGATAAAAGTAACTCAGTGTGCAAGTGTTAGTAAACAAGTTACATTAGAAAAAAATGGTGATTCCAGTGTGATGCTTCTGGAGGATTGCATCAATGAAAGAATTTTGTCTCATGGTTCTGAGGAAGAGAAACAGGAAACAATAGTAGGCTTTACTCATTCTTCCCTCTTGAGAATTACAGGACTAAGTAATAAAATAATTTCTCAAAACATATTGTTGTATTGCACTGTACTGTTTTGGGAATCAAGCAAAGAAGCATCAGGATTTATTCTTTCCTTAAATTTTATTTGCTTAGCATCTCATAAGAAGAGGATGCATAAATAAAAGTTGAGATTCTCAGGCTGTGAAAGTAAGCATCATGATAATACAGTATTTAAGTTATTTATGCTGTGATTATTGCATGCTATTTTGATGCTTTTAGATATATTTCTGAAGATTAGAAACCAAAAAGTCTTAGTGTAATTGGAGCTTGGTAAAGTTAATTGGTATTTTTGTTTTTAAATTGGGCCTGGGTTTTTATTTTTTTTCTTTTTTTTTTTGCAGAGACTGAAGTAAATGCATAGCTCCAAGATGAGGTTTCAAGTGTCAGGAATGTAACTATCTTCTATTTTTACACTTGACCTCATTTCTATTTTCTTTTGCTAAAGGCAACAGGCGTATGTTATTCTGTTGCTGCTGGAAGTGAGTTATTTAAATAGCTTGAAGTGTTTACGTGCAATAAGTTTTTGAACTTTAGTACTGGCTGAAATAGTGAAAATTTTGTCATGGGCCACATTTTGCCTAGTCAGAGTTATATGAAGTGTGACATGATCTGCTTGAGAACTGTAACTTTTACGGTAAAAGGTTAGGAAAATATGTTTCAGTTCTTGTACAAAACCTACTTTGTATTTAATTATAAAAGAGGATTCTCTCTCCCCATCCCCCAGTTGTTACTGGTTACTCTCTGAAGGTGAGACTCGAAGTAAAGGAGCATCATTTTACTTTGGTTTGTTATGTTCTGGTCACCCAAACTAAATTATTAATCATCTTCTTCCATGAAGAGAAACAAGTTTTGTTTTAAAAATGTTGAGTGTTTCACTTGTTCTTCATATATATGTAACAAGGTGTCTCAGATGGAAAGTGATCACAATACTAAAATTTGCAGAAATGTTTGTGTCACTTTTATGCCTTTTGTCTTTTCAGGCTGAACAGAATTAGATATACCAGAACTAGTTCATTTTATACATCACTCTACAGCTCTTCTAATTCTTAACATTTGCCTGTTATGGCTTATATGAACCTGCTTGAAATGAATACTCTCTGTTAAATATTCTTCTACAAAGCTGTGTATTGTGGCAATGAGTTTTGCAGCCTATTCACTCTGTAGCTCACTAATTTGTGAAGTATGTGCACAGACAGCAGTTTTGGATCTGCAAAACAGGTGCATGGGACTCAGTGAATATCAGACATCTGTATGTATTAAACATCATTGATTCATATCCCTCATGAAGTCCTGATATTTTGGGCAGTGAACAAACTGCTATTACCTGGTACCTCCTGTTTCTGTGGGTCTGTTAGGCCCTTGAGAGAAGCTTTTCATCTTTCCCCTTTCTCCCAACCAGTGTGTAATAAAGCTCTTTGGTTAGTTTATACTGGACAAACTAAAAATAGTTGTGGCCTGGGAACAGACGGAGCTGTAGGCACGCTTCTCAGGAGCTGAGACCTTTACAAAATGTGCTAGAAGAGGATTGCCAGCTTCTGCATGGACACTGGTATCAGAGGAAAGATAGGGGATCTTCTGCATGTTAGACACTGGCTTTAACTGATATCCTTTGCTTAGGAGATTGTTAATGGAACTTTGAAAGGTCACTAAGTCATCTTAGGCTCCCCAGAGATGGGAGCATTTTATGCATTGTCATATAACTAAGCAACAGGAAATGTTTTGGACTGGTGTGAGTAGAGAAGCAATATTAATTATTTTGAAGTCTGCAATTGATGGTACAGTATACGGTACACAGAATCAGGGCAGAGCTAGTGTTCATTCAGTCATAAAGGTTTACATACAGCCCGTTGAGATGTAACCACGAGTTTGCCTGTCGCAATTAATGAGTCTGCGTTGGAAGAAGAAACTGCTCCTGAAGCCTGAGAGGCTCAGCTTTGCAAAAATTTTTTGGTTGCCCAGATTTTAAACAATAAGGAGAGCTCGGTCAAGATGTGGGGTTAAGCTGCACATTAAAATTTCAGTCCAGGAAGTATGTAGGATTGTTTGCTTTGCTTTGTAATAAAAGGTAATGAATTTTCAAACCTTTATCAACATATCTGAGAACAGGTCTGGCATACAGAACTGATGTATAGAAAAATGTTTCTTTCAGCGTTCAGTCCTTGGTATTGTGTGAAGGTGGGTAAAATTTCAGATGAGAAAAACAAATTAAGTACAAGAGAAAGCACAGACCAAGAAAGGAATGTATCCTAGTTCAAAGAAGAGAAAAACAAACAAACAATCAAACAAACACAAAAACAGCTAACAAAGTTCTAAGTTGTTTTATTATTTTTTACTCAAGTTCCTGTGAAGTGTCTCAATTTAAAAAAAAAAAGTTCAGTAGCTACTCAGCTAGTTAGTCCAAAATTATGCCCTTGTGTAGCTACTACCAAGGTTAAATTAATTTGATCATGTGCTTATATGCTTGTCACTGCTCATACGTTTGTGGAGTTCCTTAACTTTCAGTACATCTTCTGAGAGAAATGGCAGTACCATGTCTGCTGTTCAGTGTATTCAGGTGACTGGAGGTGGAGGAAGAGTGAGAGCAGGCACATACCTGGAATCTTGTATAAACAGCTGTTGAAAGCTCAAACAGGAAGATCAGGGCTTAAGCTTACATCAGACTTGACAAACATTTTCTGCCCAAGTAGGTCAATACAATTCAGGTTAAGTCAGTAGTTGTAGCTGTTTACATTCATTTGACTTAACACTAATCCTGTGGTCTGTTTTTTGTTCCATTGCTGTATTGCAAAGAACCCCGAAGAATGCTTTGTGAAGTGCACTGCCTCGGAGAGCTGACTCTACTTGGTTTTGTACTTGTTTCTGTTTTAAGTTGAAGGGCTTCTTGAAGTGACCCACTTATCAGTAGGTTAGGAGTGAATGTTTTTAAGTAAGATTAGTCTAGAGTATAGACCTCAAAAACATGCAGTGTTCTCAGTAGAGTTTTCCTTAATGCACCAAGTAGCATTATATGTTCTAAAAACAATAGGTTTTCTTCTTTCATAGCTGTTTGGAGTGACAAAACAAATAGCTTTGGAAGAGAAGGCAGTTCTAGTAGTTGGTTTTCCAAAGCACTTAGACTTTTTGGTGTCTTTAGTAATCTGTTTAGCAGCAAGGTGTAGGTATAAATTTTTTTAAATTGTTTGTGAAGACTTCATTCCAAAATACCTCTGTGTCCCACATTTTATTCTTACTCTTGTGGTCACCTACTACAGTTACTGCCAGCACATACTTCATATTTTGGTTTTCTCCAGTCTTTGCCGAGTGAAGGTAATATTAGAATTATTCTTTTCCTTTCAGATCGTAATCAATCATACTGTTTGTTTGAAAGCTCCTGTTGAAATCTTAAGCTCAGCTCTGTATTTTGAGGTTGAATTTCCATGTGTGAGTTGCTGTTATAATACTTGGGAGAAAAAGGGAAGCTAAACTAAAAATGGAATCCTGTGGTTACAGGAGTCATTGGATGGGATGAGGACAGGTGCAACATGATCTTGAGTTCATAACAGCTGCAGGGGTGTCATGAATTGAGTCTGGACAGAAAGAAGTCGGTCTGATACTGGATTGGTGGCCTGGGGAACTGTAGGTCTCTGCTGATCAGAGCGATGTTGCTGATTTTTGCCGTGAGTAAACTGAAACTGTTAAATTGGCTGAAGTGTTTCAGGCCCTTGTGTGCATTCATGGCTAATTCCTTTCTATTGTCAGTCACAGAATATTCCTTTTTGGGGAAAATGAACAACTGAATCATAGTATTAATGTGCAGCTCAGTAACTTATTGCTGTCTTCTCCCTCTCACAGGTAAGAGGGAACATTCACCAAGCAAGGTTGTATTCTATCTATGAGTTCAAAGTAATGCATCACACTCCTGATTCAGTGTCATGTTTCTCCAAGCTGATGTGTTAGTGAAAATAGTTGTGAGGAGGAGACTTCAAATATGGCTGATTCCATTTATTATTTTATTTTCTATTTTTCATCCTTTGAAACAAAGTGAGGATCAAGTTAGTTGGTTTAAGTAGCTTGTATTTCTAAGTAGTTATCTATATGGAGTCAGGTTTATTTCTAAGTAGTTATCTATATGGAGTCAGGTTCTGTCAGTATTACAAGATACTAAATTTTTAAGATACTTGACATCATACAGATTTAGCAATGTCAATGAGGTTTTGTCTGGCAAATTAACTGGATACCTTGCTAGCACGGTATTTAAATGGTATTTAAGAGAGTGTGCAAGTCCTTAGTGGCCCAAGGAATTAACTTGAAGTGCAAATATATTTGTAGAAATTCTGAAATATGCAAAACTTGTGTCCCTTTAAACGCTGGCAAAAAAAACCTTAATAAACCTTTTACCTTGTTACTAACTTCTCAGCTAAGAGTTTTGCATATCTTATAAAATAGTAAAGAATTAAAATGCCTTTTTTTAAAGACTCAAATTGTCATCACTTCTTAGCCACGGAGAGAAAAAAATATATGTTCAATTAATGTGACAATGTTAAAAAAAAAAAAAAAGAAAACCATCAAAAGGACACCCAGAAATTATTTAAGGTATTTCACTGAAATTGGTTACTAGTTAGGTCAGAAACAGGTCAGACGTGATGTTACACAGTTGTGTGGATTGTTACGGAAGTGGGAAAGTGTGTTTCCATTTCATTTTTATCGTGAATATAAGAAACTTTTAGATAGGGTTCCAACTTCTGAAAATAAATTCATGAGTAGTGCAGAATGAGAAACGAAAATTGTTTTAATTGTAGTTGGTTTTACTAAGTGAATGAACTTTTGATCAAGACTATATTGAAATGCTGACTCCTAAACTGTAATTTCTGTTGGCTTCTGTATTCCAAAGATTCCTAAGGCTAAAAGCTGTAGCTGCATTTTGTTAACTTGACAAACCTTCCTCTGTCTTGTGAAATTGCTACACCTCTCATAGGCGTCAGAATGCTGCTGCTGCTTGTGCTCTTTGTGAACTGTGTGTATTTCAGTTTTACTATTAGGGAGCTTCACAGGATGTTTCTGGTGAGCGTTCAGCTGTGTTGAAAGTTTTATCATAGGATGCTCCGCTGTTTTTTTTCTTGGTCCTGGGTCAACTGTCACAAGGAAGATTTGACTAATTTGCCCTTTTTTCTCCAGCTGCGCTAAAATGGCTTCTGAGGTGTTTTCTTTTGAGTGTTCAAAGTATCTCTCATCTCTGCTAGTAGTAGTTTTATAAGCAACAGCTTACGAATATAAAAGTATGGGAGGAAAGTGAACTATCAAAAAGTATTCTCTGTAGCACAAGAGGCCACTTCTCATGAAAAGATCTATTTCTTTCACTTCCTAGGGTGTTTTTGTTTTTGAAAAAAACCTTTTCATTTGAGCAGCATTTTTGCCTACCTGTAGCTGTAGGGTCCAGAGTAGAGCACTGTAGTTGATTAATGAAAGCAAACCAAAACAAGATACCTAAAAAGCAAACACCACCACTGTCATCTACCTAGTATCACCTTCTTCAGACAGGGCAGCGTATCCGGAATGAGATGTAACCTTCAACTGCACTGCCAAATAGCCACGCTGTTCTGCTGTGTCTCATTCTTGAGAGGAGAGACTTTCCATTTCTTTTCTCCCCTGCTTCCCACAATGTCACGGTGTCAACCACGCCTTTTCTGTTCCTGCCTTTGAGATTTTGTGTGATAACCATTATTGAAGTTGAGACACTTGGTGGGTGTCATCAGTAGCAAGCCTTGTGATACTGCAGTAACTCGAGCCGTCATGTAATGCCAAGACTACAAAATTACCAAATACCTAAAAAGTTTTGTTTCAGCGTTTTGAGTATTAAAAATTAGAAAAATGTTATTTACAGGAAAGAAATTTTATGTGAAAGTAGTGAAGACACTTGTTGGTGGAAATGCGAAAGCTTTACGTTTTCCCATCCGCGGGCTCTGCGCGTTTGCTGGTGCGGTGCTGCTGGCGAGCCGAGTTCTCCATCTGCTGGTGAGAGCTGGAAGGGCTGGAAGCGACATTCCCTTTTCTCGAATGTAGCAGCTGAATATAGTCTTCAGGAAACCCAGTTCTTAACTTTGTGGTTTTAGTTAAAATTATTTCCAAACATATTTCAAGATAATAATGAACTTTTTAGTATGAAAGACGGCAAAAAATACTGCTTTAGTCACTGCAGATTATTTAACTGAAGTATCATTTGATTCATTGAACCTTGAGTTGTGGTGCAAGTGCAGACAAATGAGTAGGGCTGGAATATTTTTATAAACTATACTTAGAAAAAAATCTCAGGTTTCATATTTTCTGTCTAAGTTGTCCTGTAGATTTTTCACAAGTAAAAAGAAATATTCCTGTGCAGTTGAACACACGGAGGCCTACTTATTCTGCTGTGTAACACTAGGGTGTTCAGAAGTCTGGTTTTTTACTTTATCAAAGATTTTGTTGCTGGATAATTGCACCTGGTGACTTTTTACCTCTTTCCATTCCTGAATGTCAGTGGGAATTGGTTTTGCTTCAGAGGGAAACACATAGCTGAATGGTGAACAGTCATCATTTCACCTCTGATTTACCAGGGCTTTAGCAGCCCTGAACATTCCACCCCCTCCCAAGTAAACTCCTGGTTCATATGACACCCTATGATGTGGAATAACCCTTTGGACAGTTCAGGTCAGCTGTTCTGGCCGTGCTCTCTCATGGCTCCTTGTGCACCCTTGCTCACTGGCAGAGTGTGGGAAATGGAAGAGTCCTTGGCTTAGGGTAAACACTACCAAGGAACAACTAAAACTTCAATGTGTTACCAACATTATTTTGATACTCACTGTGTACTCTATTCACCTAGAAGTGGTGCATTAAACTTCCTATTTTCCTGTCTCCTAGTCTCCTGTTGCTATTTTACTGGCAATTCATGCAACGTAGAAAATGTTAACATCTGGATTTTGAGTTTAGTAATTAATAATGAAATAACTGCAGATAAAATACAGATCTGAAGGAATTATTTTGAAGTTAATATGACTTACCACAGTGTGCTGTGTAGAAGTACACTAATGAGCTGGCAAGCTGTTAAAAACTTCTAGGTACTTAAGGAATTTTTTTATTCCTCTAGTGAATATGGTGGGCATTAGGAGGCATTCAGGTACTTCAAGGGCTTTCCTGTTTTGATTCCAGAACAGAGCAATGTGCCATTGTATCTGCACTAGTATTTTGTTTCAGCCCAAAAGTGAACATCTGAAAAGCATCTCCTGGACATCACCCCTTTCTGGGCTTTGTTTCCCCCCATGGGGTGATCTTAGAGCATAGAAACCCAAATTCTTTCAAAATTGGCTAAGTTGGTAGATGCTCCAGCTGCTGTTGGACATTTAATTCTCAGGATGGGACTAGAGCTCAGCCAAAGGCAGTTGCTGTCCCATCCGTGCCCCCTCAAATATGTAACGTGGGTGATGGCTTCTTAGCGCTGTAGTGTTTGCAGTGTCTAGCCAGCCATGGAGCATAAGGGTTTGCGTAATGTACACAGCCCATGTTGATGTATTAAGCCGATGTTTCTCAGCTTTGTGGTAAAATATGAGGGGCAGAATTTTGATTAAATACTAGCTGTCCTGATTCTTAGTTCTGCTTCATAAAGTTATCCAGCACTAACAATATTTCATCACCTGCTAATAATTGTTAATTTCTTTGCCTTTTGAAACTCAAGTTATGTAAATATATCTGTTTTGCAGGATTCACTTGTGATGTCCTTCTGAAAAAACAATTGAGACTCCATTACATACGTATACTTTTGGGAAAACGCTCCTCCTAATGCATTTTGCAAACTAATTGAATTACATAGAAGTTCAGCATGGGAGGAGCTGTGAGTGCTGGAGAAGACAACGATGACTTAATTGATAACTTGAAAGAAGCTCAGTATATTCGCACCGAGAGTGTGGAGCAAGCCTTCAGAGCGATTGATCGTGGTGATTATTATCTGGAAGGATACAGGGACAATGCTTATAAAGACTTGGCCTGGAAGCATGGAAATATACACTTATCAGCACCTTGCATTTATTCTGAAGTCATGGAAGCACTGAAACTTCAGCCTGGATTGTCTTTTCTAAATCTGGGTAGTGGAACCGGATACTTGAGTACAATGGTGGGATTAATATTAGGTAATTATTAATATTAGGTAACAAGAACATTTTTATTCAACTGTAGTGGGTTTGCATATTTTAGAAGATTACGCAAGTCCTGTAAAACCTTACTTTTACTTCTTTAACGATGACAGTACCATACTTAAGGCTGGCTCTTTGAGATGTATTGTTCAAATATTGTTTGTTTTTTATAAGCAGTTCACTGGTGCTGTAGTTTAGTGACATTTCATGGGGTGTTTTGGAAGAGGCAATTCTTCCTGCATTTGTAGTCTAAAATTCTCACTTAAAAGAATCCTTATTTTCATTTAAAAGGGAAAAGCAGAGTAGAACAATTTTTGACAACTAAAATTTTCATCTGCATTTGCACTCTATTTTTGCCTTTACTGTAGGTTACTGTTTTGATCTTCAGTTTATGGAAAGCAAAATCTAAATGGTAAAGGCTAATTTCTCTTGAAGAAACTTAAATGTAAAATAAATCTGTATCAGTATGCAGTTATTTTAAAATAGATTTAATCATTTTTTAGTGCGAAAATTTTGGCATGTAGACTGATGAGGCCTTTTAATCAGGTCTGTAGGTTTTCAAAAGAGTTGAACACACTAGCACTGTTTTTTCTTGTTTTCAAATACATTTCCTATGTGAAAAAAGATGACACTAAATATCATTGCCTAAGTTAAATTTTAAAACCTGCAGAGAAGAATGCATTAAATTTCCTTATGCCCAACATTTAGATTACAGAGCACATACAGCAACAACTAATTTTTTTACAAATTAATTTCACATTAAAAAAACTACAGCTGTTTTGTAGTTTTCATAAATACAGGGTTTTTGACCATATTACATACAGTTTTTCTTTGGTTGTAGAAGCCTTGCTGACAGGTAATATACGGATTTTGCTTATATTTATTTATATACAAAACTAAGGTGTCAAGAATTGGTTTGTTAATTTTCAATTAATTTAGTTATTTTCTGTCGTCCGTTCTTACTTATTGGAAAGAAGAAATTATGGCTAATAGTGCATAACAAACATAATTTGTTGGTATCTGCAGTATCTTTTGTTCTAGTTAATACTAATAAATACAAGAGATTCCACTGTTTTCTGGAAACAGGAATTATGTTCATTCACAGGTAAAAATAAGATAAAGCTATCTACTCTACTCTCTTATTTACTGTCTCACATTTTCCTGTTTGGGAGTGCTTCTAATTGAGAGAAGATATTTTAAATTAAATTGTAATATTTTAAGTTCAGTATGAAAACAATTAGTAAATATTGCAGCACTTTTTTTCTTTAAAATGTTTCTTCAGGGTGGTGACTAATGGTACGTGTTTATTTCTGTCTTGTGGAAAGCTTTGTTACATCATTATTCTTTCTTAACTACTGTGTTGAAAAAAAAAAAAGAAATTTATGTTTATTGCACTTGATTGTCTATATTTGCCTGTGTATCTCTGTATTTAACCAATTCCAAGTGGCTGTTGAATGCTCCTGAGTTTCAACAGAGTTGAGGAAATTAAACAGGAAAAGACTTGTCTTCTACAGGGGGTGAGGTTGGCTGACAGCCCCTGAGGAGCCCGGTTACCCTGCAGATGTTCCCAAAAAGGCAGCTCAGGTGCTGATAGTCACTAGCAGGGCTTGTGCAGCCTGGAGCAGCAGCTGCCCAGCTACTTACAGAAGTAGACTTTCCATGTTTTTGGAGTGCTGTACGCTGTCACCAAAGTCTTAGTGCTGTAATTTGTTTTGAGTTCTAGGCTGAGGCGTGGAAGGTATAAGTGCAATTTATGTACCTTTATTTTCTTGCTACATTCATTGTGATAAAATTAGTTATGTGTAATAATTCTACTTTAGTGTTTGTTTTAAATCAGGGAACAGTTGCTTTAACAAAGAAAAATAAACAGATGTAATTTTCTGACAAATAAACCATATTCATTTTTAAAGGTCACTTTTTTTTTTTCCAAACCAATTTCAGCGTATACTGCAGAGAGGAGCAGAACCATGTGGGTTTTGACAGTAGTTGGGTATCTTTGACAGTGTAGTGAGTAATGTTTCTGCCACACTGGTTAAATTATCAAATAATCTGAAACTAGTGATCATTTCTAAGTATAGCAACATACTAAAAAGGCCCTGCACCAATCCACAGAGATTAAATTAACCGTTGCTGATACTGTTGAAATGTAAACAAAGTTCAGACTAGGTGGTGGAATTGCTAGCTCATTATGCTGAAAGAGGCCAGTGGAGAAGTTGATTTCACATTTTTATAGTAGCTGACTCTGCTTATATGTTCAGCTGTGACATTCCCAGTGAAAGAAGAGCACACATTTCTCATCTTTCCATTTAAATTTTGGATACTGTGGTGTATGATGATGTGGTAATGTTTTCCATTCATAGTTGTAATTTCAAGCTGTTGGAGCAACTGACTTTTGCAGGATGTTTTAGTTGTTTTCAGAGTTAGGTACTTGAAGGAATGTGCATATGAATTTTTTGACAGTTGATGTTTATGCATTTTTAATTTAAATTATGAGGTTAAAGGAATTTTGATTAATTTTTAGGTAAAGAAAACATACCTTGAATGCTGCTCTATGCTGTAGAGCTGTTAGAAACAGCATAGCCTATTATGGTAGAAAAGAATATTAAACAATCAGCTAGAAAGGGATTGCCTATACCAATGCTTTTCTTAAAGTGACCAATAATAAAATCAGTTTGCAGTAAAAACGAATGTCAGCAGGAGGTGCATGTTTGCACAAGTTCTAAGAACATGCTTGGATGATAGGTACCGTTTGCCTGCAATCAGTGAGGTTGTACAAGCACTTGCAGTGGTAACCTAGCGGATTGGTTTTATTTCACCCAGTAGAAAATGTTCCAAACTTATGTTAAGAGTTGCAATTATTGATCAGCTTAACGGTATATAACTATATGGTATATTTTTCTTGCAGTAAAACGAAACCTCTCTTATTAACCCTAGGTCTGTTTTGTTAATCTGTGTCCTAGAAAAGACAAATTGAATTCTGTTTCACTGGAGTAACATCATGGAGCTAAATATTTAGGAAAGATTTAGAATGCAGTAGGGGATATAAATATAAGTTTTGTCTAATCTTATTGATGTTTACTTCCCCTCTTCCCCTTCCCTCTCCCTTTTCCAATTCTCTGCTCCAATGACCAAAGACCCTGGGCTATGAATGCATGTTAAATTTAGAATCCTCACAGCAAATGTGACTGTCTGATTCAGATTCCTTCTTGATGTGGATAATCCTCATAATACTGTCCCATGATTTCTTCTTATTCCTGAAATACGGCATTAACTTTTGGCACACAGTATGACTTGGAATTATACTTGGATTTGATCACAGGAAAGCAATGCAATTGTGATGGGATTGTGATCCGTGATCATAATGTGTTCATAATTTCACTGTTCTAGATGAAAATTAATTATTATATATAACTAAATCAGGAAAAATTTCTGATTTTGCAACCTGCAAAATAGAAGAGCATGTGGGGGACTAAGGTATATAATCCCCAATCTCTAAATTGTCAAAAGATGAAAAGCTTGCCATAAGAAAGCTTCAAAATTTAAATACAAAATACAGACTAAATTATAATTTTTATTTGTTGTATTCCAGGTAAAGAATGTGTTGAAAAAGGATTTGCTTAGACCGACTTCAGTGTAGTCAACTTACTGTCTTCATGCTTACAAAGAAAATTCATTCTGTAATTGTTTTGTTGTAGTTCTGTCCCTGTTCTTTTATTGAATCTTTGGCCTTTTACCTTCCTCTTAAGCACTGGTAATGCAGATGCAAAAAATAACTTCATCTAGCAATATTTGGAGAATTCTGTTTTATGTGTTTTTTAATGTTTTCACAGTATAGTGCTGTTCCATGCAGTTTTGCTGTGCTTCGAAAAGAAACACCACAAAAACACCGTGCTGTTTTTATTTACAGGACCTTTCGGGATAAATCATGGAATAGAGCTTCATTCAGATGTGGTAGAATATGCCAAGGAAAAGTTGGAGAGCTTCATAAAATACAGTGATAGCTTTGATAAGTAAGTATCTAATTTGTCTAGCTTGCTTTGCAATAACTTTTTTGGTTTTAAACTCAGTGTGTCATTGCTTACGAGCTTAGGGAGGGGATAAGAATGGTATCACACAACCAAAACGTAAAACTTCCAGTTTGTGGCTCTACTTCATGAGGTAAGTTAAGGCTTAAGAAAGCACTTTTTGGAAGTATGGGAATATTTCTGCTGTGCAGTGCTTAGCAAAATGGATTTCCCTGCATTTTGGTGATGTGTATACGTACATGGGCACACACATGTATGTGCACGTACATGCATGTATGCATTTAGGAGAGTGGCATGATATGTGGGTGTCTTTGCATGTATAGAGCAATTTTTATCCATTAAGTCAGTTTTTATTATGTAATTGTACATCATCTTTCTGTACAGTATTAACTTTTTTTCTAATCCACCCCTGTTGATCTGGACCTGAGTAAATTTTTCTGATTGCATTTATGTTTACTCCCTGAAGAGATGGACTTAAGAGTAGTCATCTATGCTTGTAACACTACTCATTTTTACTTCTGGGTACAGCTCTGGGTTATAGGGCTTTGAACCTGATTGCTTCTACCTACTCAACAATTTTTTATTATTTTAAGTTTGCCTGTAAGAGTATTGAACGTCTCTGCCTCTGTGGAAGGGAAAGCAAGGTTCTGGCTAGGACTGTTTTTTGTAAAGACTTCTTTCCTTGCAGGCAATAAATTTTCCAACAGTGATTATAAGGTAGCTTCAAGAAATGCAGAAAAGCTTTTGAATTGTAGGAGTAGCCTAAAAATTGCACATTCTACACCTCTTTCTTCCCCAGTGGGCAGCAGAGAAAGTTCTTGCTATCCTTTTATCTATGTAATGTGCTTTATAACTGCCACGTTCTTGATTATGTTGGCTGGAGCTCAATCCACTTTTTCCCATACCCCACACTTGAGGAGCTTGTGTCTGACCACAAGTCTTTCTTTTCTCTTCATGCTCCTAAGTAACAGTAAAGTATCATCTTAATGTTACCTGTGTCTGAAGTCAATTTTGTAATTCTGATACTGGCTAGATTATTTTAGTACTATGTTAGCCCAGTAAAATAAACAAAATCATGTAGGAGAAAATGCATATGTTTCAATTACTATTGTTTTAATTTTAATACAAGCATTTATGTTGGCTGAGGTTAATCTATAAAACAAGCTAGAACAAATAAAAATGGATTCAA
This sequence comes from Dryoscopus gambensis, assembly GCA_013389985.1. NCBI lineage: Eukaryota > Metazoa > Chordata > Aves > Passeriformes > Malaconotidae > Dryoscopus > Dryoscopus gambensis. The sequence continues at coordinate 117,777 of WEIT01031074.1, forward strand.
TGAGCAGCTTTATGATGCAATTTATGTATCTTAAAAAAATGTGTGTGAAATACAGTCATTTGGGATCACTACTAATACTGCATTAATGGCTCTATTAAGTTAGATGTACCTGCTAGCTAGTGAATTCCTGCACATACCTGTACTTGGGCATTACTGTAGATGTCTGTACAAGACATACAAAAAAGCTGGTTTTGATTGGAATGTCTCTCCAATCAGGTGATAGGTTTATATACAGAAATTAAAGGAAAGTGGGGTAGTGAAGAGGTTTTGTCATTGTTGAAACAAAATTTGATTAGGGTAGTTTAGTAAATGAATAGCAGAACAGTGGGTGGGGGGGTGGTTACACTTTAAAACATGCAAGAACTTGAGACAAGCAAAACAAAACTGTTAGTGTAAGCAGATGTCCATGTTGTGTATGTATATTGTGTTTCAAAGAAATATGACTCTCGTCACCAGCATAACAAAAATTATACTTTAGTGAAAGTGCTTTTTGGTATAAATCTGCCTGTAATAGCTGCAGTGCCGCTGATACGATAATGGTTACCTGGTTGGATTTTGTGTTTTGGGGGGGAAACTTTGTTTCCAAGTT